>JAQIWZ010000753.1:0-16035 GCA_034697245.1 Malaconothrus monodactylus | reverse complement strand
AATGCTGCGAAATATAATTGTGTTCTTTCGGATTCAAAATAAATTGCTTAATAAAAATTGAAGTAGAGCTCACGTCATTTGTTTGCATTTAGAACAAAATACTTGACTTTAGTTTTGAAATGGTTTGTAAATAGTCTTTATTTATAAATTCTTTTTTTCTTTGGTTAAGAAATTAGTTCAACTAAAGAGTAAGAAATAAAAAGATTTCAAATTAATTAAGGAATTTTTTTCAAATCTAAACAATACATTTAATCTCAATTAGACTAATTTTAAGTTGAATTTTAATTAAAAAACTTTAAAATTGTTCAGAACTGCAGAAATGAAAGAAAAGAGCTTCTGATAAGTTTAAAATCTGAAGATAAGTAATAAACAACTTTAATAAGTGTGACTTTAAAATCAAATGTGAAATTTGATGTCTTCAGATTTCTCTTTAAAAAAATCCTTGACTTATATTTTGAATTTTGAAAGATTTAGACATAACCAGTTTAGTGCTGAGCAATTTTGTTAAGTAATATTGACTTATATTCTAAAGATAACTTGTTTTCTTAATAGCACTTAAAAAATGCTACAGGTATTCAAAGGTTTGAGAATTATAGCGAATTATTATTTAGACTTTAATGAAAATTTGTAAATTTTCAGCAAATAATGTTTCAAATCTACAGTATGTGGAATAAGTGGACAACTTTTTGCAAAAACCTTTCATTTTCACTATGTTTTAGAAAACATTGAACCTTTAAGTTTACTTAAAGAATCACTTTTTTTGATTGAGTTATCAAAAATGCGTGCAATATCTGAATGCCACAAAAATACTATAATCTAAACTTCAATCATGAAATATGATTATCTCGCATAAATTCAATTATCCAAAAATTTCTCCAAATATAAATTAGTTAAACATGCGATATATCAATGGAATAATTAAAAAAAAAAGTTTGTTTCTAAAAGAAGTTAATATTATTAATATTTTAAACTTAGAAAAATTGAAATTATATGAATGAATATGAAGTTATTAGAATTATTTGTTAAATTTTCGTAATGTTATCCACTTTCTAAATTTATATTAAATTGAGGCTCAAAAATTAGTAGAAGTATAAATTTTGGTCATATCAAAAAAGTATAACTTAAATATTTTTCAAACACAACTTAAAAAGCACTTTTCAACTTTATAGTTATCCGTCTTCAGAAGAGGAGAATTTTTTTTCACTAACTTATTAAAATTGAATTGAATTGAAATTATAAAATTGAAATAAGCCCAAGTTTTGATGAAAGGTTGAGTTAAGATGAGCTGATTTGCAATGATGTGCAAATCTGTTTTCCTTTTGAAATCACATTAAAATTTATAAATACATTTCCTTTATTTGTACTATCGAACAAATAATTATTTGTTAAATTATGCGCTAAAAAAATAGGGATCACAATATGATTTTTTCATAACTTTTATTTCAACATATACTCAATAGAAATGAATGCATTATAAAAGTTCAGTTCTTAAAAACTTTTAAACTTAACTCTTAAAAAGTTCAATAATAAATGTTATATTTTTTAGCATTCCCTGAAATATATGTATAAAATAAGCCGGGAAAGCGCATAGTTCAACACATAATCTTTTGTTCGATAGTACATATGGTTTGAATTTTGACCACTCGGACCTGACTCACCAACAAAATTCAAACCATATGTACAAATAAAGGAAATGTATTTATAAATTTTAATGTGGTTTCAAAAGGAAAACAGATTTGCACATCATTGCAAATCAGCTCATCTCAACTCAAAAGTATCTCAATTCAACTTTTCATCAAAACTTAGGCTCATTTCAATTTTATCGTAGCTAACAATAAGTTAGTGAAAAAAGTCCTTCGCTACTGAAGACGGATAACCATAAAGTTAAATCCGAAACGCGCGTTTAGCAGTTGAAAAGTGCTTTTTCAAGTTGTGTTTGAAAAATATTTAAGTTATACATAAATTCCAGACAATGATCAAAACCAATGCTAAATATACGAAGAAAGGTTTAGATATTTTTCTGATATAGAGATATAATGTTTTGATACAATTGTAAGCCATTGTAAGTCAAAAGTCCATTAAACCTCTTGCTCTCATATTCTATTACTCTCATATTTTACAAAATCCTGATTATTTGACTCAATGAAATTACATTTGAAGTCATTTCGTTTTTAGTAATTTTTAAAAATACTATCTTTTCTAAAACTGAAAATTTTTTTTATTGAAATAAGTTTAAGGAAATATGTGCTAAAGTAGAGTTGACGAAAAAAATTTATGTTCTCCTTTGAAAATATTTCTCTTATAAGATTGACAGAAAATTCATATATTGAAAATCTTTAGGTTTTTAAAAACTATTCTTTGTCTATCTTTCATTCATTTATTTAGAATTTTGGTCCAAAATCTTTTTGAATAATTGAATATTAAAAGACCAATCAAATGAGTTGCGAAAAGTTTAGTGAAATTCAAACGTTTTTCAATTCTTAATAGACTTTCGCATAAGGTTTGTCCTAAATTTTTAGTAAAATACATCGCTCACTCATCATTAGAAGTGAAATGATATTCACTGTTTGGTTTTCTCATAATCTAACTCTACAACACTTTTATATAAGAAAAACTTGTTTTATGAGTAAATTAAATGAGAAGACGAGTCAAATTAAAAGTCATTCATAGATTTATTGCTTGATTACATTTAGTTTAATTAACCTTTAAATTGATAAATAAGCATTATTTTGATTCTATATAAAAGAAAAAAATCTTAATATTTCAATCTTTTTAGAAAAGATATTTCATTTTTTATTGAGAATAACAATTGAAATCTAAACTAAAGGTTCAAAATTTAAATTCGTTTCATTTTAAAGTAAAAATAAACTTTATTCAAAAAGAACATTAAAAAGCTCTTGAAAACAATTTTCTTTAGTAAACTTTTATTGAATTAAAGTTGAATAAAAAATTTTATTATTTATCTTTTTGACCAATATTTGATTTATCTCTTTTTTAATGACAGGATGTAGCGTTGATTTGAGTGATCTATGGTCTGACCCAATAGTTCGCTTTCAGCGTAGATTTTACATCCCTTTGATAATAATAATTTGGGGCCTAATTCCTACTCTTATACCATATTATTTATGGCAAGAAACTCTTTGGTTTTCTTTTCTTGGATGTGTTTGTTTTCGATACGTATATGTATTACACGCAACATGGCTTGTGAACAGTTTGGCACATCTTGAAGGACACCGACCTTATGACCGAAATATAGGCCCAAGAGAGAATAATGCAGTTGTTTATTTCGCATTTGGTGAAGGTATTCATAAAGATTTTTTTTTCTTCTTTCACTCTTGTTATTTCTCTCATTTTTGTTTGAATAATAGCTCTTTGAATAGACAATCTGTTTAAATGAATTATTTATAAACAAAAACTTTTAGTTATGATGCATAATAACAATTACTCATAGCTAAACACCTATTTATGACACTTTCTGCTTATGCTTTGAAAATTGTAAGCCTTTTCACATTAGAGATGTTATATTGAAATTAATTTTAGAAAAGTATTAAATTTTATGTTATCGCCACTAAATAGTTATAAATAGTAAATACTTCAGAGAGTTTTAGTTGAATTATAATTAATCTTTGTTTTATGATTTCTCTCAACGAATTAAGTCTATCAAAGAAATAAAAAAATGATCACAAAATTTTGACAATTGATGATGAAAACAAACTAAACATGAAATAACTTACATTAAATTAATCTTAATTACTATAAAATAGGGTTAATAGTTGTTATGGAAATTAATTATTATGTTATTAACACGAATCTATCATAACATCCATTATATACTGGCATAAAAAGACAGGAATCAAAACTTAACAAGTAATTGTTAAAAATATTGCGTGCGCTTTAACTTTTGTACTCGAAAATCATGCTATTCTTAGCTATAGATAGAATGAAATATGAATTTTCTCACAAAAGAACAAAAACTAATTGAATTAACTTATAGTTATTTTCTGGTTAATCTTATTTTTACGATAAGATTATTTTTCTATAATTTAATTATTGCATTTCGAAATTTATTTGAATTTTAAGCGATCTGTAGAATACTTATCATATCACGTGTCATAAAACTTTCTCTTTTTGCAAAATTTAAAAGATAGTAATGAAATGATAGAAAATTCCTAAAATAAATTTTAGATTTGGAATAAACTAATTTTCTTAATTTTACGTTTTATTATCTGATAGATCGATAAAATGTTAGCATAAGATAGAATATAATCGCTATCGGAAATGAACACAATCGATGAGCAACTTTTTAATTAATGTTCCAAAAATATTTGTTACATTTTTCATTCATCTCAAATTTTGAATTGTCTGCTCAACATTTTAATGAATCTCATTCAAACTCATCAATTTTGATGAATGATTAGAAATCATTTAGTCAAATATATATTTAAACTTTAACTAAACTTATATTCAAATATTTGAATAGGTTATCACAACTATCACCACACTTTTCCCTGGGATTATTCTGCATCAGGTATTATTCATCATCTAATGAGCATTATTCAAAAAAAACTTTCAATTTTTTATTAAATTTTCTTTTAAAGAGTTTGGTTGGAAATCAAATTTCAATTTGACCACATTATTGATCGACTTTTTTGAATGGTGTGGACTCGCATATGACTTGAAAAAACCGACAAATTCTTTGATTAAAAGAAGACAAGAGAGAAGCGGTGACGGGACTTATAATGAATTAATTCGAGTTAACAAAATATTTGATTGGATTATTGGCATTTTTATAACTACTGCACAACTTTTTGTTTCTCTAGCTTTAAGATTTTGCGTTTTAAACACAAAGGAATTATTTGCTTAACTAATACTTTGATTTTTTATATGGATTGTTATTCTATTCTATTATAGCATTGAGATAACAATTATTGTTTTTATTGTAAATTGACTTATTTTTATCATAATGAGAACTACCTCAGGCCAAGGAAGGGCTAATTCAAAATTGGTCCCCTCTTTGATATTTTTGCTGACAAATGTTTCCAGGGAGGGCCCCACCAGCACTTCCCCTCTGGGTAGTCCTGATCATAATTATTGCCTGAGTTTTGTAGCTCTATTACTACTGTTGTTACTAAAACTTATTTATCGCTCAAATAAACTCAATTTCTTACTTACAATTTAATTGTCTCAAAATAAAGTTTAATCATTACCTTCTTTTGGTGAAAGAAAGTCACAAAATTCTGTTTTAGTTTTACAAAAGTATCATTACATGTAAATTAGAACTTGTTTTTAGAACTAAAATCTGTCTATTGTTATAATATTGATCTCAAGATATCAAATATGGATAAATGATTAACATTTATGTCATCAATTAGTAGAGTCATAAAAAATGATGAATATTTATTGACAAATTTGAATGAACGGTAACCAATAATGATATGTGAAACAGTTTTCGTGAATGAAATGTCAGTTTATTGAGTTTTTAAATCATTTTTGTTTGAATAAGATTGAAGATAAAACTTGAGAAACATTATGAAATAGATAACTGGTTGAGACCAACCAAGATATAAAAGGCCTTTTAATTCATATCCCTTAACGAATGGAAAAGTAAGTGAACAATAAGTGAGTAAAATAACAAATTGTATTATTTGTATTTGTGTGATATATCTTTTCCACCACAAATACTTCTGAACTTTTGGTCCAAACGCTGCCAATGCGTAATACGAATACATAATTACGTGAACTGTTGTATTGAGTAAACAAAATAGCAGAAGAGAAGGTAACAAAGGATTGTATTTCAATGCAATCCATCCAAGAGTTGGCACTGAGAAGTGGTGATAGACGTGAAGAGTTGTTACCTAAAGATGAGTTTGAAATACATATCAAAAGTTAATTTTTATATGGAATAAATCATTGAAACTATAATTCAACAAAATAAATAAACACGTGATTAATAAAATGCTTAGGATTTTGAAAGTGGAAAACTATATCTGAACTAATCTAGATCTTAATACAAAATCAGATTACATAAAACTCTCATTAATTCATTTCATTAAAACTGATTTGAGGTCATTTGCTAATTATTTTCACTATTAACGATTACGCGAAACTGTGAAAGTTTTCTTAAGAAAATAATCTAAACTCAAAATTTAGGATTAAATTTACTTGAGATTGATCTCAATTTAATTCAAATATTGATAGAATTAAATGTTTCAAATTCCAGATTTCGACCTTAAACCTGATTTAAAACCTATTGACCACAAAATTGAGTATAAAATTCTGTCATATTTGAAAATAGTTGTGTTTTTAAATAATAAAAATAAATTATAGCAAATGAATACCTGAGAAAATTTTTTCCTCAAAACGAAGAATATAGTGTCCATTAAATCGACAAATTTAGTCAAATAATAGATGTAAACAACTTTAATCGATCTTAAAGTTACTTCTGAAAAGTCGTTAGCATCAGGAAAATTGAGATCAATTAATGCCGAACCAAACTTCACAACAAAAATAAATTCGTAGAGAAAGTAAGCGTTGATAACAACCAAAAAAACATTATATAAAAGCATCCAATTTCGCAAATCAAATGGTTGTCGATCTTTCATTAATTTTGGACCAATTATTTTAATAAACAATAAATATGAGAACATAATCGTCAAAATATCCAACGGGTTATCTGCAAATAGTGGAAAATTTTTGATTCTCGGGTCCCCTTCCGGCCAAAAACTTCTAGTCAACAAATAAAGTGATGGCATTTTGAATTGAAAATCTTGTGTCCACATAGTTTAGAAGTTATTTCATTTAGTTGCGAATTTAATTTTTGCCAAAAGTAAGACACAAAAAACTTGTTAAACTTGAATGAATTAGAAAAGGAGTTCGAGGAGGAAAAATGCATTAAATTTTTTAGGGGAAAACAAATGCAATCGGATTCTTGGATCTCATTAATAATCCATTTCAATAATGTTTACTCCAATTTTTTAATTTTTGATTTGTTGTTTCGAAAAGTAAGAGTCTATTAGAAGTTCTTTATTGGCAATTAGTATAAACTTTAACTCAATATTTTTCATTCAAAGATCAAATTAATGTTTAGTAAACTTGAATATAAAATGTTGAAAAATAAGTTTCATTCAAAATCCAATTTGCATTTCTCTAATAAACGTAAGATTCAGATAAGATTTTACATGATATTTAATAAATTTTTTTTCAATAAATTATAATCTTTTGTAAAATGCTTTCTGTACAAATATATTTAACATAAGCATAACTTGTATCTAATTATATTTTAAGAAGTAATAAATAACAGCAAAAGCGATCGCAGAGAGCACAAGACAGACAAATAAGACTCTTAATAAACTTAACCAAATAGGAATATGACAGCCATAAGAATGATAAACATATTCATGCAATTATTTTTCTCAAAGACTTCGTTCCAATTGTGAGTTTTTGCTTTCAAAAGTTTGTATTCTTCTTCAGTACAGAAGACAATCGATATAATCCCAACGCGAACAACATAACTGTTGTTCTGATAGGTCTAGACTATGATTTCTTTTATATTTAGATATTTGCCAGTCTTCGTCCACTTCTTGTTTGCAATTAAGGTAATTGGCATTAATTTCTACAACCATTTTACAAGATTTAAATAAAGTATCGTTTATGGCCAATTGAGTTATGTGTCCAAAACTATGTAACGGTATTACCAAAAAGAAGATTATCATAATTTGCCAACGCGTAGAATTAATATCTATAATTAAGATCCAAACGCTTAGAACTCTCGCATACATTTCCGATGGGAATCTCCATTGCGTCATTACCTCCAACGTCTTTACCTCCATACGTTCTTACCTCCGCTACGTCTTTACCTCCAAAGCTTTACCGAAAATAACGTCTCGTATGCATTGAGTTATTTTGATGTTTTTTAGGTTTGGTTGAGTTAAGTTTAGTTAGTTTAGGTTAGGTTAGGTTTGTTAGATTGTGTTATAAGTCACATTATTGTTGCCATACCCTTGGAGGTAAAGACGTCTGGATGTAATCACGTATTGGAGGTAATCACTTTGGAGGTAAAGACGCATTGGAAGTATTGACGGAATTAAAAAGAGAATTAAAGCTTTATTAAAGTTTGAAAAACTGTAACGATTGACATAAAAACTGAACGTTTCTCTTAAGCTGTGGATTGATTTCAAGGTATAGTTTTCATGTGACTCTAATCACTTTAAAATATAGTCTATTAATTACTTCAAATTTTTTCAAATTTAATTTTAATTAAATGTTCATTAGTTTTATTTTTGAATTTGAATTTTGAATTCAATAAACTTTTTTATAATCAATAATATGCATATTTTGACTTAAAAAAATATTTTTTCAGTGGTTTTTCAGAGAGTTTTTTCTTAAAAGTTGATCTTTTCGCAAGTTTTTAAAACTTTTTTTTATTTAAAACTTGAGTTTCTTATAAATTAAATTTTCTGAATTTTATTTTCAAAGTTTCAAAGTTGCTATAGTTTTAAAGTTAGTCCAAAAGATGACAGCATTTATGAAATTTATGGAACTTTTAATAGTTTACAAACTTTTTATTCAAAGTTCAATTGAATTAACTAAAATTCTAATGGTTTTCAATTCGACCTTTAACTTAAGGAAACTAAAGGGAAGAACTTTTTTTAGCTATTATCGAATGACTTCAGTTGAATTATTATTATTATTTTTAACACATCATTAAGCAATTATAATGAAGGAAAATTTGTGTTTTTTGCTCTTAAGATTTATTCCTTTAAGTTATTGAGAAATAATAGTTAAGTTGTTTGACGTTTATGTCGAGGACTTAAATTCATTTGATTGTCATTCGAATATTGTTTTTTATGAAGTGACGAGAAGATAGTCTTAAATAATTCTTATATTAAGACATTGAAGTTGAATGAAGACAATGATCATCACTTTTTCCTTATTTGAAAACTTTCGAGAGTTTTTCACAATTGTTCGTAACTTATTGGGCAATAATTAACACAACTAATAACTCAGTATTATATAAATACTTGACTTTGAAAATTATATCAATAAGAGTTTAAAAGTTCAATAAGAAAAGAAAAATTAAATTATTTTTCAAAGTCAATAAAACTATTTAAAGTTATTTATATAAAAAAAGAAATTAATAAAAGTGCCAAAAGTGCCAAAAGGGGTTGAATCGGGCAATAATTTACGCTAAAATAATTAGCAGTAAATTAAAAGCATAAGTATTTCTAACATTCCTTATTACAAGTGAGTCGTCCTTCGACTTAATATTTTCGTTGAGCCGCAAAACCGGCTTTTATTAAACAGTTTTAGTTGTTAAACAAATTTAGGCTAAAATCACATTAATTTTTTTTCTCTATTAAGGGTAATGTTTTTGAATGTGAAAACATTTTGCTGTTATCTTATGAAAACTTAATTACATGGACTTCCTTTCTCTTTGAAGTTTTACTTTAGCTTTTATTTAAATTTTATGAGTTTCATAAGCCATGAAGTTCATGATTGTTGAAATTTGAAAAATTTTGTAAAAGTTTTATTTTCCAATGACTGCTGAAGTATTATTTAGCTTTAGGAAGTTTCGAAGGCCTAACCCAAACACACAATTGTGACACAATTTCACTTGAATTTATAGTCACTTTATTCTAAGAATATATGACTTAATTTATTGAAAAGTTTATTCAAGTGATAACTCATTCTTTCAAATTTTATAAACAGAAACTTTTTAAATCCTTACTATTATATTGTTTTCTTTCTTCGACTTTTTTTTAAGTGAAAAGTTCAAAGCTTTCAAATATCTAATCAATCAATTATTACCTAAATCTATAACTCGATTATAAACTTATCAATAATGTCATCAAAATTTCGGGTGAGCGCCAGTTCTTCGCGAGGTTTCAGATATTATCTACAACAGTATTGGCAAGACTTTGGCGATCAAAGAACATGCGGATTACCGCTGATTCGAGAGGGCCCGTGGGCTATGTTCACAGTTATGTGCCTTTACTTATTGTTCGTGCAGAAAATCGGACCAAAAATGATGAAAAATCGTGAACCCTATCAACTAAGAGCTTCAATGTTTATATACAACACACTTATGGTAATTATAAACTCTTACTTCTTCTTCGAAGCGCTGCTTTGGTTAGACTACGGCCGAGAATTACCAAACTTTAAGTGGCCGGACGGTAAGGACACGTCTAAGAGGACAATCGCCAATATTTGGTCGTTCTATTTGTATTGGTTGACAAAGTTTGTTGACTTATTCGATACTGTGTTCTTTGTATTGCGGAAAAAGTACTCACAAATATCAGCACTACATCTTTACCATCACACAATTGTTCCAATACTTGGATGGTTCTACTTATGGCATCGGTTCGGCTCTCCGGCCATCAGCTTATTTGCACTTTTAAACTCTGCCGTTCATGTTGTCATGTATTCATACTATGCCTTATCAGCGTTTGGACCAAAAATTCAGAAGTACTTGTGGTGGAAAAAATATATAACACAAATACAGTTATTGCAATTCGCTTTGTTATGCACTTATGGGGTCTTTGTCTTCATTTTTCAGCAAAACTATCCGCCGATAGCCTTCTGGTTGGGTATGTATTCAAAAACTAAATCTATTAAAGTTCAGAAAATAATTAATAACTTTTTGTTTTATTTCATAATAGCAACAGCACAGCCGCCACTGTTTCTGATAATGTTTGCCAACTTTTACTTTAAAGCTTATAATAAGTCGAAGAAAGTTCATTAAATTAGGAATTTTTTAGAGATCATGAAAATAAAAGTTATCTAAATAAACAATTAATTAATAAACTATTATTTTATAAAAGCATTACAAATAATTTTATTTAAACTGTCCATTACTTTTAAATGTAATTCTCATATGAATAATTTTGTGATTTTAAATCAGTTAAAGAGTTTTAAATAAAGTTTTTGACAGAAAATTTTTACAAGTTTTGAGTATTTGGCGGAAAAAACTAATTTCTCTGAAAAATTTGACTCTGAAATTGAACTTGTACTGAACTCTTGATAAGTTGATAAATATTTTGCACAAAGTAAATGAAAACTTATGATTAATAAACGAAAGTTAATTAAAATAAATGAATTAATTTGATTCAAAATAATTTTCCTCGAGCTATGATTAACTTTTAACATAAAAATTAATGATAAAACCCAAAAAATTAATCCTTGAGATATTTTTTTTGATTAAGAAAATATATTTTTCAATAATTCCCTATCAATTTGATCATAAAATACTGATTTGCGAGTTATATAAGTTTTATAAATAATAATTATTTATTATTTATGTTCAAAAATTTTGTAGATATTGATGATTGAATTCTTTTGTGAAAACAAAGGAACAGAAAATTGAATCCATTTATGCTTTTTTTGAATGCCTGTAAAATCGCATATTTACGAGCATTTGATCAGAGATAATACAACCTTATAATATTCGATAAATTATTTACATTCAGTACAATTAATTAAGAAGTATTAGGTTGTGTTCTAGAGTAGTCCAGAAGCAATATCAGAAAAACCGTAAGTAACCGATTCTTTTAAATATAAACATTGCCATTATATGTTAATTATTAAAGCTAACAACGGATTCCCAAAGCTGGTACCCAAAGAGGTCAACAAGTTTAGAAAAGTGAAAAAAGTTGATGCTATATGAGAAAACTAATTTAGTGGTGCGCGCGATCTTAATTTTAACAAATAGTGGCATTCGCACCACCGCTTGGGAACCGCTGCTATAGACTTGATTTTTTAGTGCCCTCTTTATGAGTGTTAGGGCTGGTCTGATCGTATTAATCTTAAATTGGGTCATATTTACAAATGTAAATGTAATCGTTTGAAGATTTTTGATCGTTTAGATATCATATTGTTGTGATTTTAAATTCTAATTCTTATCGTTAGAAACGATAATGAATTAATTAAATCATGTTTTATTTCGCGAGAAAGACAATTAAAGTTGGCTTTTAGTTTACTTATTTATGCATCAAATAGTTTTGAAACACTTCAATTCTAAATAATAAGCAAATATTTATTCACTTTCAAATTGAATTATTAATTTTCACTCGAAAAAAAATTGAGAGTAAGTAGTTTTTAACAAGTTTTCAAAACTATTATTCTCTAAGTATGAAAGTTTCTCGAGTATTTCAAGCGGTAAATTTGGTTGTTTTATTCAAGCAAAATATTCTTTATTTGCAAACTTATCAATCACTTATCAATTTATAAAATACATTGTTCATCATAATTATAAATAATAATTAGTAACTCTCTTGAAAACAATATCAAAGAGCAAATATTACGTAATATTATTTCATTTATGGTAAAACCAGTATTGACTTCAAAGTACTGCCATTTCATTGGACTCGGAAAGCAAACAAAAAATAGAATTCTTAGATATTAATATATGAAAAAATACGCTTTAGCAATAAGTTATTCTCGAAACTGTGTTTAATTATAGAGTTTGGAAATTTACTGCATATTTAGTTAATGTTAGAATTTTCATAATCCCGATAAAGACAATAAAATTTCTATTTCAAAACTAAAAGTTAAATAGTTTTCAAATAACAATATCTTTTATAAAAGTAATTAAAAAAAACTTCATTCTCGAGACATAACATTCACAATTAAATACCTTCAACTGTGACCACATCCGCATAACGACCTTTTTGAGAGTAAGAATTTCAAAATTCAATTCCTTTAATTAAAATATTTTTTTAAAGGTTTATCGTTTGTTAAAATCATTATCTTTCGTCTATTGAGCAGAGATTTTCATATTTAAGCCTGAATTTTATTTTTTGTCGAACAGTCTCACCTTCTAGTCAACTAAATTTCATAAGTGGTTTCACTTCCTTATCATTGCCAAAGAATAGTTTCTAACGTTGGCATTGAATTACATCCTTTTATTTTGTAAGAAAGTTTCTATAGATATAATTTTTGAGCTTATTTTTTATATAAACTATCATTTCATTATATGCTTTTATAAAAGTATTCCATATAATTTGTAATCGAAACGTGCGATGACTTTAACCTAAAGTAATTTTATTTCAATTTCTATTGAAATTTTAATTTTAATTTTCAATAAAATTAGTCGTGACATCACTTCTTATGAACTTACTTTTGATCATTTTTATGTAAGATGGAAACTTATTTTTATTGTTGAGAAAACATTTAACTCTCAACTCATCATAGGTTTGGATAAAAAAAGTATGTCTTAAAGTTCAACTTGTAATCAAAAAGTAAAAACATTTTATTCCTTCGTAAGTATCGGCAATAATCTTTCGATAACTAATGTTTCCTCAACTCAAGTTTCATTTGATTTATTATTTTAAAATAAGTTTATAAAAACTTCATTAATGATAGGAAGTGAGAGCTTTTTTATTTTTTATGATAAAGTTTTATTAATTAGTTCTTGGCTTTCATGTCCTACTCGTTAACAACTCGTTTTTATGTCTGAATGAAAGTATGCAGTTTTTTCAAACCTTTGAACTAAAACTCTTGATACATGGATTTTCACATTTTTTTCAATAATCAAATGATAAAACATGTACTGTTTTGCGACTTTCATTTAGAATTTTCAAGTTTTTCATTCAATCTCAAAAACATTTCAATTCAAAATCTAATGTTTAGAAAATTTTTTAATTAAAGAGATTTTGGTTCAAAAATATAATGAAAGTGAAACTTATTTAAACATCAATTGATTGGCATTCAAAGCAACGCATCCCAACAAAATTCTAGTGAAAAACAGGTAATTATTAAATTTGAACTATTTTTATGAATATAAAAATCTTTTTCAAACGTAATTAGGGTCTCGTGTTTCAAGCACTTAATTGTTAAAGAGAGCTTTGAATGAGACCTACATTGAATTCTTTGCTAAAGTTTTTTGTAGCAATAATTTTATAGATATCTATCAATTCATTCAATTGAAAAAAGTTTGACAGCATTTTTAGAGTCATCAAAACATGTGCCAAAAAATTTATTTAATAATTTTAGATTTCAATAGATTTCTAAAAATATTTCTCATATTTACTGAATTTTTATTAATTAAGGTCTAATCAGAAGTTTGTAAACTTATCTATAATTATGATTAACAAAAAACTTTTCAATGACAGCCTCTTTATTAAGATCTATTTTTTCAGTAGATATACTTCGATTGGACTTCAAATAATAAGTTAATCAAAAATAATGGCAAAATTTATTCAAAACCGCACTAATTATGGCTATTATATGCATCAGTACTGGAATGACAAATGCGATCCGCGGACAGTCGACTTGCCTCTAATGAGTGGCGGCCCGTGGAATCTAATCGCTATACTATTCATTTACTTTATATTTGTCACAAGAATAGGCCCCAAATGGATGGCAAATCGAAAGCCCTTCGAGTTGCGACGACTTATGCTATTCTATAACATATCATTAGTTTTAATTAATTTGTTCTTCTTATGGCAATCAATTTTATGGCTTGATTTCGGCCAAAGGTTATTAGACTTTAAGTTTCCGTCAGCTAGTGATAGAAGTAAACCAACGATGAAAATCATTTATATGTTTCACTGGTATTTCTTCTCAAAGTTTGTTGATTTTGTCGATACTCTATTCTTTGTCGTACGCAAAAAGTTTAATCAAATAACTGTTTTGCATATTTATCATCACGTTTCTGTTCCAATTATTGGATGGATTTCTGCGTGGGTTAGTCTTTATTATATTTAATACTCAGGCCATTAATTGTAATATTTATATTCTTTAAAATGATTTCTAATTTTTCTTCAAACTACTTCTCATTAGTTAAAATTTTTAAACTTTAGCCCTTAATAGACTTAATATTCATACCCATTTACCTGAGTTTTTCTGGCATACAATTCTGTCTAAGGTGGAAGGATTTTTTCACAATTTTGAATTACCCGAGGCATACATCTTAGACTGAAGTTATAATTACCTTATTATTGCAGTTATTATTGCAATAGACTATTTTCAAAACTGTGAAAAAATCCTTCCACCTTAGACAGAATTGCATGCCAGAAAAACCAGGTAAATGGGTAAGAAAGTGTTTTAAATTATATTACTTTATCCCAAAAGTTTTTTAAAAAACTTTTTTCGATATTTAAAGACATTAATTAATGGTTTCGAAATTTTTGACTTAATTTTTATCCGAAAAAATGCTTCAATTTTCAACTTTTTATTTTGCAATATTTTAAAAATTAAATTGTATTTCAAATGATAGGTAAGTCCAGTGATGCCAGTATTAGGACTTTTTGCATTACTCAACTGCTTCTGTCATGTAATCATGTATTCCTATTACGCTTTGGCAGCATTTGGACCAGAAATTCAAAAGTACTTGTGGTGGAAGCGATACATAACTCAAATACAGTTATTACAGTTCGCTATCATTGGATTGTATGGATTTGTACTCAATATCTATCACATTAATTACCCAATTATTTATAGAATAATGCCCATATCTCAGGGCCCCCTCTTTTTCATTATGTTCGCTAACTTTTATATGAAGTCATATCGAAAGAAAAAGTTAGGAAAAATAAATTAATATTTGAAACACAAAAGATTTGTTAAGTTATGAAAATGTAAATAAAAATCATTCGCAATTAATTAATTTTATTATCAATGAAACGATTTGTTCCTACAAATAGTTATTGAGTCGACAAATAGACAAATACGAATCCTGTTTTTGTCAAAATCAATGATTTGCTATTTGGTTCGAGTGCACCGAAAATTTCGATTAATTCTAATAGTATTCTAATCAGTATTTTTGAGAAAATATTACATATGTTTTGATTTCAATGTTATTGTGTCGAAACAGCAATTTTTACAGCATTGGTTAGATTTTTAAAATCTTTAAACATTTGTTAGTTTTCATATTCATTAAAAAAAGATAACTATAAAAGTGTTTGAATACTGTATTCATTGACTAAACAATTGAAACAATGGATAATAGATATGTTATTTTGAGTTTTATAGCAATAAATATATTCCTGTGTTCTCATGGAATTGATTCCATTGTTGTTAAAACAAAGTCAGGTTCAGTCA
>JAQIWZ010000752.1:0-16045 GCA_034697245.1 Malaconothrus monodactylus | reverse complement strand
GCATTCATTAAACCTTAAAACTGCTTCAAAATTGCAATTTAAGAATAAATTGATGGGAAAATGGTTGAGCTTTATTCTAAATTATTATTTTAACCAAAATGATATGTTTGAGTCAGATTTAAATATCATCTCATCGTCCGGTTTAGACTTTGGCTAACGAAGAGAATCGAGATAACATAATAGCGCTTAAGGTTCTAACCAGAAAATTCAGTCACAATTGCGACCAATCGATCTCTTTTGATCAAATTTCATGTAAAATATATCTAAAAATTGATTGACTACTAAATCGGTTGAAGATTTAGCTGAAAAATGAAAACACATAAGAAAAAATCACAATAAATTGCTGCCAAACCCTCTTGAGAAGACTCGTGACTAAAATTAGCATAGTGGCCGATCAAAGAGTCCTGTTGGTCATTGATTGACTCAATTTCAAACTAGAATAATATGTCTTTTAGCCCTAAAAATTAGAGCTTTTTTCATTCACTGATTAAAAAGTAATAATTAAATGAAATTTATTCTATTTTGATTCCGCGTACCACAGAAAAAACTTTTCACTCAATTCAACCAAATAGAACTGTTTCTTCTAATTCTTACACTTTTTTTCTCAAACACGGAACTAATCGAACAGCCAATTAATTAAAATAACAAATTTAATTATAGTGATAGAGAATTACTTTCTCAATTTTGTTTGCTTTGTTCTATTTTGAACCTCTAAACTATCGGTCGGCAGCATATTTTGTTTCGCCAATTCAATGCATTTCAAGCTTTTCGGGCCAAAAAAAATTGAAAATTGTACAAAATTTAGTCATGAACTTTCATCATATGTGCATTTCATTATATGAATTCTAATTAGGGTCTGTTTTTATTAGAAGATTAATTCAGGTTTAATATTTACGCATAAAATTTCTAATCAAAATAGATTTTATACTATTTGAGGCCAAAAATACTTTGAAATTTATTTTCTCAAATTGTTTGCGGGCTAGAAAAAATCGCTGATCGGGTCGGACTCGGCCCGTGGGCCCCCTTATGCTGACCGCTGCTCTAAACTAAGTCTCGCTATTTAAGTCAAGATTAGAAGTTAAGAATTATTGAACGACTTGAGTGTAAATTTCATAAAAAAAATATAATATTCTACAAAGAAATGAATAACACAAGAAATTTCTTTAACCAAAAATATTTAGTGAAACCTCTGTTTAAGTTTTGTTGCGTTAACTTCATTTGTAAACTACTTTATTTAATTACAACATTTGTAAATTATGCCAAATAAAAAGAAAATATCCATTAAAATTGAATTTGACCGCAAATATTTCGCAAACAATTGTTGAAAGTTTAGTTACAATAAACTATTTTTCCATGAATTGAAGTATTTAATGAACCAAACGTTACGCTCAATGAACAAGATATAAATATAACTAATTTTCTATAAAAAAAAATAATTAATTAATTAAATTGAGATATTTTTGAAGAGTTCTGTCGGCTATTTTGTAGGTATTTTTTAATTAAAAATATCCAAACATTTTATTGATTTAATTGTATTAAAAAGTTGGTAAACGCTTTGAGCTATATTAACAGATGAGATAACGAAAATTGAATTAATGTCCGCTTTGATAATATAGTATAAAATAAGTTTTGTTTGAGAGCAATAAAGTAAAATCTCTTTTATGGTCAAATTTTTTTATTCAATTTCAAGTTTTATTTTTGAGATCAAAATTTATTGATTCATAAATTTAGGACAAATTTTTGAAAGAATTAAAGTCTACCAAAAAATACTAGAACGTGATAACAACTTAAATAAATATTAATTTTGTTTTATTTTTTTATGTTTAAATTATATCAAATATAGTATTCAGTTATAAAAACGGAAATATATCTCATTTATTATTAAATAATATATGATCTGAAGATCAAAATGACTGTCTCTTGAGAAAGACTGAGATAAATAAATTCTCTAACGTTCGGATACACCTGATTCTCAGTATTTGAGGATTATTCAGATTTGTTTAGAAAACTTTTTAAAAATTTTTATGTTCAAAACGTTTTCTGAGGCTCTCATAATAATAGATTGAATAAGATTTAGTTCAAGCCTTTAAAAAATAAACTTCTTTTTTGAGATTGCAGTTTAAAAGAATTTGAATGATTACAAATATTGCTGAGACACAAAAAACTGATTTTTTGTCATACTTCAACTTATTTATAGTTAATTAACAGATTTAATTGTCTAAAACACGATTACATATTTTAAGCGATTAGACCCCAATTTATTAATGCATCGAATTAATGAACGCTTAATTTGTAATCAATAAAATATAATTAAATTCAATCTACAACTCAATAAATTGAAGAATAATTTTTCCGATGAATAAATTTGAATTAAACAAATAAGTTTTTTGTAACTCTCTTTAAAAGTTAAAAGTTCTTTATAAGATTCCAACTGTTCTTCACTTTTAACATTTGATGTAAGCTTTGGTCATTATTAAGGCATAAGTGTTATGCGCTCAACAATTTCCTTAACTTTATATAAGCAGATGTTCAGTATTCACATCAAAAAGAGTTTCTTTCGAAGCAATTGCTTTTCTTTACTCATCAAAACAAATTGTCTTTTAGCTAAGCATTGAATAGAAGTATCTTTTCTTTAAAAAGTTTAAGTTTTGACCAATTTATTGATTAAAATAAACATTTAAAGTGTTGACATAAGAACTTATTGCAAGTATAAAACTTTATGCATGTTATTGAAGAGAATACAAAGTTTAGTATTCAGTTAAATAAAGAAAAAATTACAAATTATATAGAATTCTAACATTATTTTTGTATTGAGAATGTGGTAAATGTAAACTCATTTCATAAGTTAACTGTTATATAACTTACACTTTACTTAAAGATAATAAATAAGAGAAATTTTTGATTCAAAAGTCTAGACATTTTTAACCTTATTATCCATTTTGAAAGTTCTATCTTTACGTGAATTGATTCTCAATTTTATTAAACATTGGATTCTTTCTGAAACTATAGATCACAAAAATTGTTTGATTAAATTTTTTGTTCGGAATTATTGAACCTAATATTCTATTATCCCAAAAGACAAAGAAATCTTCATTAATAACATGATTTGAGATTCTCTTAGACATCAATCAAAAAGTTTTAGGTCTCACTCGATCTTTAATATTTAATGAATAAAAAACAAAATATTGAATCAAATCTTGAACACAAGTCAAAAATCAATAAAGCCCTAAAAAATTGATCGTTTCTAAAGCATTCATATAGTAAACATCAAATTTCGTGCAAAACTTATTGCCCAAAAAATTATAAGTTTAGTTATTTGAGAGAAAATGTGTTTATGAACAGAAAAAATGTTACTTTTTTCCCAGAATTGTGTTATTGTTGAGAACATCTATTTTTCACATAAATAGAATTTTATCTTATTTTTGCAAATTCAAAAAGTGATTTAATTTTATGGCAACTCTTCATAACGATAAACATTTGAAGAATAATTAAGGGCTCGAGTGAAAGTTCTCAGCATTTAATGAAATTTTATTGGACTTAATTCTAATTCCTATTCGTTTTATCTCAAAAGCAAACAATGCACTTAACAATACTATTAAGTCATTCCTTAATTCGCAACTTTATGAGTCGTTGTAATGCATGAGAGATGAATCGATTGCCACATAAATCCCATTCCTTTCATACAATACAAGTGTAATTCATATACAAAGCAGTATTACTGGTAATCATGATTGAGATAATAGTAATGAGGAATTAAATTCTAAATCTATAATAATTTTTTCATAAAGAGTCAACTTTCGAACTTTAATTAGATTTTCTATATAACTATTTATTTGGGTTAACAGTCGAATAAATTGAGTTTTTAAGCAAAATATTCACTATTCGTTAGTCAAATTTATCAGTCCCTTATGACTGAGAACTCGAGTACAATATATGTAATTCTCTATAGACTGTAAGATAAAAGAAATCGCGCTGTAAAGAGAATTTTCGAGATAATTCTAGTCTCGATTCCGAGCACATCAATGAGTTATCGACATCAATAAATGAGTTGGAATTCAGTAAATGCTAATTCAATTAAAGATTAGATAAGAATTTTTCATCCGTGACGTTATAGTCAAAAGAAAATTTTTGAAGAAATCTAAATGAAATTCAATCCTTTTAATTAGATATCAATTGAAACTCACATTATTTGTTCTAAACAAATAATATTTTCTACATTTTAGAAATAAGCTACGATTCTTCCAGAATATTCTTTAGAAACCTAAACCACAAACAAATCTTACAATTATTCTTAATTGATATCAAGAGTATCAAAATAAATATTGTTTTTTCGAGTATAACATTACTTTTCGATGAGGTTTTTATCTCAAATCTATACAAAAAATACCCGCATTTCATAACTGAAAACCAAAAGCATTAACGCTTCAATAGATAAGATTCTGTTCAGTCCTAAACTTTTTTGATGAGAATTTATTTCGAAATTTATTGAACAGGTTTAGCAAATAATTCGGTACACAATTCAAATATAACACAATAAAAGCGTAGATGCGTTTCAAAATTCTGATATATTCTGAATTCTCAATCCAATTACACAAACCTTTCAAATTCCCGAAAGAAATCCTCTATTGAATTCTGTTCAATATCAAGAATTCTCTTCAGTTGATAGACTAAAGCACTGGTCTTTTGAGAGATATAAACACATTGAGTTTACAATAACTAAAAAAATATTCACTTCTCTAACTATTACTGAATAAGTTTTATAGACAACGTTAAAATGAATATTAGGATAAAAGTAGTAGTACTGGAGAAATTTGTTCAGCAAATTTTTAACAAATAATTTCTTTATTTATAAACATATTTTTGAGTTATAGAAGTTTTTACACTTTATGACATTTATTTCCGGAAATGTTTAAAAAGTTGTGAATAAATTTTTGTGAAAACTTGAATTAGAAGCAAAAAAGCTTTTAGAATTTATATTACGTCAATAGTTTGACTTTCAATTCAAATGGAGGAATTAGCCATAAATTTTGTTGAGTTCGCACAGGTTCTAAACTTCAAAACTTCAAAACTTCAAAACTTTAAAACGAGTTTTATTTTCATAAACCAAGGCTTTTTATGAACGAAATACGGAACCAAATTCAAAATTCTATGTTTTTGAGAACTTTTGGACTTTTCGATTATATGAAATATATATTGACTTCTCGTATGCCTTTGATATTTAATGCCTTCAATGTATCAATTCTAACAAAATAATAATACTTGGAAGTTATTGAACCTTAAACTTAAAGACGAAAATTTACACGAATTTTTAAAAAACTAACAAAAAATTTTCAAAGCCTAGGATTACAACTGATTCTATGACAACTGTCAAGAAATAGGTAGCAAAAAGATAAATGCTCTCAGTTTTTATTCAAATAAGTTGTCATTTTAAGTGATAAACTTTAATAATATAGCTGTAAATTTAAACAAGAACTACATAAATAAATGAAAAGTAGACAATTCTTGCAGTTTTCCATAGAAAGAATAGATATTAGAGAAGAAAAAGTGGAGTTTCATAAGAATTGTAGTATAATATGTGGTCTTGTATTATATTTTAAAAATGATAAGAGACTTAAGTAATAGGAATAATAATAATAATAAATAGTAGAGAAAGAAATGGATATAAGACTGACATTTATATTCATTTATAGACTTGTCATAGCATTGAAAAAATACAACAAAAGCACACGATATTTGATATTATGACTGAACATAATTTGCATAGAATTCTACATTCAATGTATTAGTAGTTTATTATTAACATTACTTTTGAATAAATTAAGTCTCGCTTCAGATGAAAACTCATTTTATTCTTGTTTACAAAACTATTCTCATAACAAGTATAAAAACTTTTAAGAGAAGATTTTAAATAAATATTTGAACAAGTTTTAAAATTTTTCATATATTCATCATTTGTAAAGAAACAAAATTTTTATCATAAAATTCTTCTAAAACTTTAGACATGAATAGTTAACACTTTATTAGCGCTTGAAATCATTATTCAATTTTCACAGCATTTTCTTCAATAAGAATTAGATATTTAAAAGTTATTTTAATTTTTGTAAAGTATCATAAATGCTCTTAAGAGTGATTTTCATTAATTATTAAGTATTAGAAGTGGTAATACATTAATCAATAAAAGCCTTACAGTTTAAAAGATGAATCATCTGATGATAGATTTTCACACATAGAGATATTTATGTATATTTCTTGTTAATATCTGCTAAAAATGAAAAGTTTTTATAATTTTCTTTTTCAGAAAAATCATTTCTTTCAAATTTAATAAATTTAATTCTTGAAAGTATTTTTTTCTTTTGCTCCTCTTTTTCATTTACAAAACTTATTAATGAATGATTTATTTCTTATATAAGCGATTTATAACTTATACTAAATTTTCTATTTCTTTATCAATTTTAGGGTCTTTTTAGAGTTATAACTGTTTTAGAGTTTGAGTTTAGGGTCAAAACTGAAGAATATAGCTTTTGCCTATAAATTAATTGATAGAAAAACTTTTCTATTTCAAATTCAAAATAGAATAATGTTTGAAAGTGTAATAGTTTTATTTTCTCAAAGCATTGAGTCAATCAAATCAATTTAAAGTTTAGTAGTCATTTCCTAAATAGAAACTTTTATTATATAAATAATTGAAGCAAACATCACGTAATACTCTTAATAAATCTCTTGTAAAGTAAATAATATCTAAACCCATATCTCAAAAGTTTACACCTTTTAATCAATCTTATTATTGCTGTATTTCACTTATTGTTTCTATAAATTGTTAAACATTTAGTATAAAAGCGTTTTATATGAAACTTTTCTCATCTCCAATAATGCTTTTTGATCTAAATATAATTCACAACAAAACACAATAAATAATGCAATAACAAGAGCTAACAAACAATATAGGAAAATATTATTGGCATTCACATCACGATATTTAACATAAAAATTCCGTTATCTCTGTTTTATTTTTTTATGTGAATGTGATATAAGTTGCACAACATTTTTGTACAATATAATAACACAATTTCGAATAATTTAGTTGAAAAAAATATATTCGGATTCTGAATACATACATATTCCTGACGCACAAAAACATATCCAGCCTTATGATTAAGCCATGCTTTTATTCTGTTATAGAAATATATTTCTAGTCAGCAAATAATAGGATATTCTGTATATATTTTAAATAAATTTTTTTTCCAAATGTAAAATTTTTCTGTTCACTAAATAGATTTGTTGCTTAAATTTATTCGTTGAAAGTAAAGATCACAAATAATTCTCAAATCAAAATTTCTCAAAAAAATCTCAAACAAAATATCTGAAACACAAAAGTGCCAGTTATTAGCCAAATACTTGACGAGAAATAAAGTGCCATTTATTGCCCCAAATCTGACAACTCGTTAGCTAAATATAAGAGAGAAGTGAAAAATTATATGAAAATGTGAGAAATAATTTTTCAACAACAATTTGAGTGTTATTTACAGTCAAGTATTGAAATAATTCATGCCTTAATTGGTTTTGCTTATAATGATTCTCAATAACAATAAAAAAAATTATTGATTATTTTACTGAATATTAAAGTGAAATGAATTTTATAATCAAGTTTGACGTAGACTTTATTATAAAGTTTTTTAGCCTCAGTTCTTTCTTCAGGAATATTCTATTTAATAATTTGATTGCAAAATAGATGACAAAAATATAGTTTTCATGAAGTGCTCATTAAATATTAATATATTTATTAACGAGATATAAATTAATTGGTTTTTTCATAAGTATTTGACCTCAAAGTACTGTAGAGTCACAATTATATTCTGCACTTCAATTTATTAGAAATTTTATGACGAAATACAACAATCACTTAATCATAAATTCATAAAAATATCTCAAAAATAGCAATTAATGATTAATCAGTTATTATGGTCACGACTCAATATCTTCTCTGCTCGAGTTTTAATCATAACTAATCCTATAAATTATGATTAGTAATAGACAATCATTAATGCACTCAAAGCTCAAGCTTATAGTAAAGCTTTAGATCCAACAAAAATAATAACGACAGTCTTCTATTCGTGACTTATTCTATATTTTGCCACTCAGTGACATATTTTCAGGCTATATATCATTTAGCGATTAATTATCATAAAATCTATAGTTAAGTAACTCGAGAAATAATGATAATTACTATTGAATTCATTGTTTTAATGATCAAAATACAAGTCTTCAAACTATTCACATATGTTTTGCAATGATTTTTTTCCTCTTAAGAAAAATATATGTGAAATAAACTTATTTACGAGTTTGACAAAAAAATCTAAAAAGTGAGTCAAAGGCAAAGAAGAAACAATTCCATTCGAGTCACGAATAAATAAATTTGTCAAAATAAAAAACAGATATAATAATAAATATTTAGAATTTGGCTATCATTTTGAAACCTTATTCTAAAGTTTATTCATTGATATGGTTTCTCTTCAATTGTTTAAGACGTAAAACGTGTTCTCGAATCAAGGCTTGAGGAATAAAGAGATTTTTTTTATTTTATTTCATTTTTATGTCTCAACAAAAATCTAAAGAAATAAGAAAATGAAATACTTATTTATTAGACAAGACTAAAGTGTTTTGACCAATGATTTATAGCTACAAATAAATCAAACTTAAAGGAGTATTCAGTTAGATATCAGAAACTGAGTTAATAAAGAAGTAGAGGAATGTAAGACTTCCTCTTTATCCTTAACATAGATCAAAGATTCAAAGACTTAACACAGTTTTTCTTCAGATGAAGAATAAAATATTTTTATTATAGGTTTTATGTCATAATTATTATTGTGTGTGAATTTCTATTGAAATTGACATTGTTTTATTCACAGTTAGCATCAGTTACGAGTTTGACAGACATATAGGACTTATGATAAGCTCATCTCATGCGCCAATCGATATAAAGTACTTCTGATTCTATATATATTCCCATTTTGCTGAAGAAAAAAATAGAGGAAAGAGTCGATAATTCTTTGTATTAGAAGTAACAGTGCATTCATTCAGGTGACTATCGAATTGATTGAACGCAAAAATTGCTCTTCGTTTGGTTTGTGATAAAAGTTTTTCTTTTGACATCTTCTGTTTAGGTTATAATCATGAGACAGCGCGTGGATTATTGTAATTGTTGGCTCACTATTGTTATTACTTCTCTGGCATTATCTCTGCAGTCAATTACTGCTAACGAACAGCTTATTAACGATGATAGTCAAAAGGTATTTGAAATTTTTCTCATTTTCTTTCAATCTTCATCGAAAAGCATTGAAAAAAAAATTTACAAGAAATAGACTTAAGAGAAGGTTTAGGATCATATGAAATCTGAAATTATCCTTTCAAATGTTTTGATTAAATGGAATATTTAGAAAAATTTTGATGAAAATAAACCTATAGAGAAGATATAATCGATCGCAATTAAAGAATCGCTGAAAGAAGTTTCTTGTTTTTTACGTTTAAAAATTGTTGAACATCAATAAAATTAGTAATTCATCAAAAAAGTAAAAACTGAATTTAACTAAAGTAGGAAATGAAAGATTGCATTTAGACATTATTAGAAAACTTTATTGAGAAAAACCAATTTATAATTAGTTAAGCTTTTTCAAGTTTGTAAGTTCAATGAGTTACATATATTTCAAGGTTTTGTAGTGAATTGCAAATAAAATAAACATATTTAAGAAGTTTACTATTCGAAAATTTGATGCATGTTTTCAACTGTTTTAAGAAAAAAGTATAGTCAAAGAAAATTGAAGCAAAAAGAAAGTTTGCTTAACAAAAATGTTTTTAAAAAATTCTTTTGCAATTTTTCTTATAAATAGTGTTTGAGAAAATGTGATTTTTGTTATATGTTGTCTCCAAAAGCCTCTGTATAGTGAACAGAAAAAATAACAAACTTCATCCTAGAAACAGGATTGTCATAAAAATCTCTGACATTATTGAGTTGATATGAAGTTCTCTAATTATGTTATTGATATCATATGATAGTTATATGAAAAAACAGTCTGAAGTTTGTTATGATTTTCTAACATTGGCTTTGGAAATAGTTGTTTTAGTGGTGATTATATTTTGGTTATTAAAATTTATTTAAAGTTAATTAATTAGACAATATTAGCAAAAAATGAATTGCTTCAATACTGTTATTGATGCGGTTATTATTCTTTAGGCTGCTATAGAAATCATAACTCAAAATACTAGGACTTTAAAAATAAGAGGCCATTTATTAAAAATTTGAATGAAATTTTTATCTTTTATAAACAGGATTTGTTTATCTATCAAACTATTTCAGAGATAAAGAATTTATTAAATTATTTGCCAGAAAATGAAGTTTATTAAAAAGAATAAAAAAGCAATTATTATATAATTTCCATTTTAATTAACTTTTGAATTTTTATTTGGCTTTTGAGGGAGTTTTTATTTGTTTTTAACTTAATTTTGTAATTGTCAGTAGAAAAGAAAGTAAAACTTGATTTAAAATTAAGTATTCAAGTTTCAAATATTTATCTTTTCTTTTCATCTCTTTTCTAATTATATAATAATAAACTATTTTTTTCATCATTAAGGTATCTGTATTTTCAATCTTTAAGTAGAAATTTCTCTTCGAGTGGCAATTATTAAATATGAAGAGAATAATTATTTTGATAGCTTTGAGGCGATTATATTTTTGATGAAACAAAGTATTTTTGTGAAAAAACTAATTAAAGCTTAGTTTTCCTTTTCAAACATTAAAAAATCAAACTAATTAGTGAATTGTTTAAATTTGAACACAATATTTCTTTCTTCTATTTAATAGGAACTGATATCTAGAACACAATCAAAGTTAACGCACGAAAACCTGATATCATCAGCAGGTCTTAAGTCTAGAATTAACAAAAGGGCGAGTTTTATGCCTTCCAGAGGAAAGAAAGAAGACTTCGAAGACTTGAATGTGAACATTAAGAAAGCGAGTAGTTTTATGCCAATGAGGGGTAGAAAAGACTATCACACTCAACAGAATAGTTGGAATGTTCCCAATGAGTACGAAACCGATAGTTTCAACGATAAAAGAGCCGGATTTATGCCTATGAGGGGCAGAAAGAGTGGCGAAGATTCGGATACCTATGGGATCGGAGGAGAAGATGTTTATCAATCAGAATTAGATTCTGTGAAGCGATCTTCGTTTATGCCAATGAGAGGCAGAAAAGATGATAAGAATAGTGACACGAATGACAATTACGGTCAGGGAGAGTACGCTATGGCTCAGCCTTACTATCCCAGGTTTGCCTTAAATTAATTTCATTGTTTACAGTTTTTCTTCTGATTAACTATTTATCAGAATTAAAGTTAAATAAGTTTGAAGGAAATTACTATCAATTTGAAGAAAATGGAGATTAAATCCTAAATTAAATCATTATTTAGTTGAGTTCTTTGAATAGGACTTTATAGCTATTATTTGTTGTGGAAAAATACACATAAATGTGTAATAATTACTATTATTGCTAAAAAAAGTTCGAGAATAATAAGGGGAAAAAATGAGAAAACAAAAATATGGCTGTAAAGGATTATAGAACTTCGATTCTTTATTTATAGCTTTTATAAACTTATTTTTTTAAAAATTGGTTTTAATAACATTCTAAACATTTTTTGTTAATCGTTAAATTCTTAAAAGAATTAATAGAAAGCTCGAGAAAACTAATATAATAAGAATATATTGTTTATTTGATGTATCCACTGATCGAATGATTGAATTTATTTCTAGCTTACAAATAGGTGGACCTAATTGGATGGAAAGCCAACACGGCTCTAACGACAATCCAGAACTGGAGAAAAAGGCAAACGCATTCTTCGGAGCCAGAGGTAAAAGATCGACTTATCCTAATGTCGGGCATATAAATCATTATAAAGACGATGGAATTAGACATCAAGACACACGTAATGAGAACTTTTTTGCCACAAGAGGATAGAAAATAAATGGACTTATAATTCATATTTTTTTCTCTTCATTCAAATACTTATTTCCTTTGCCATAATCTCATTAATATTAGTGGTGATAATGACCTTTTTCTTTGTCTCAATAATATTCATATTTAGTCATTAATTTTTTCTGTCTAACTATTTATCAGTTTGTCGTTGAGTCGCAAGTCTGTTAAAATTGATTGTCATATTTGATTAAAAGTAGAGTAGACTTTATTATTACGGATTAATTATGAATGTATTCATTGTTTCATAAGTTTAATTAGTTGTTATCTGTCATTATAGTCGTTAAAAAAACAAAAGAAAAAATTTTAATTAGAAAACGATTGACTTGTTATGAAAAGTATTGGAATATTTCACATTTTAAACTTAATTTTTAAAAATGTTGAACATTTATATAAATACTTTATCTAATTCTAGTAAATGTAATAATGCTTTAATTAATTTGTATTCAATAAGCCATAAAACTACAAAAAAAATTCATATCAGAACTAATATGAATTTTAATTTAATCATAATTACAAAAAAACGATTTTAATTTGAATTGTAAGCACTAAAAGTATTATTGATGTTATAGTTATTGTGAAAATATTGTTTGTTTTTTGACTGAATATTTGAAACTAAAGTAAACTAAAAGTAAAGTTATAGTTATTTTGAAGCGAATAATTCTAATAATTTTGAAGTAATGAAAAAAAGTTGTCTATTATAACAATAATTTGTAAATAGAGGCGAATAGAAAAAAAAATTAATTTTTTTAAAAGAAAGTTTAAGAATTTTAAAATTAATAAATTCATAAAAAACCTGTTCCGTTAATGATGTAAAAGCATTTTTAAATTAGTGCATATGGAATATGAATAAAATTGAGTTTTCAACCTATTAACTAAAATATAAAGTTTAATTTTATTATATATCAAAAGATTCTTTACAAGATTAAAAAAATTATTCAAAACTTTTGAATTCCAAAAGTTCATTCGTTTTTGCATACATTTAGTATCAAAGAATCAAAACTAAATTTTCAATAAAGTTAAATAAAAATCAAATCAATGACCCAATAAATTGATAACACAATAATAAATTCATTAGGAAAAGGTTTGCAGACATTCATTTTTATGATACTTATAATCGGAAAATTGCATTTTTGGCCAAAAAAAGTTTAGACAATTTATTCTATGATAAAAACACACCCAATTATTATCGCATTAATCCATTTGTAATTTAATGAACTTTTCTGTACGTTTAATGTGATTTCAGATTAATTTGAACCTAAAGTCTGTTAAGGATCAGAAGTTATTTCTGTTCACAAAATTGATAGCTTTAACATTTCTATTGACATTATATTTAGCATAATTTGATGTCTATTTATCGGATTCCCTATTGATTGAGACTTATTTAGTCATTTAGTTATTTAGTAAGTTTTTAAAAACTTTTATTCTGAAAAGTGATTTAACTTTAAAACTAGACTTATTTTTGTTTTGGACTCTTTTTAATGAGTTTTTTCTGCCCTACTATTCAGAAATTATTCTTTTTTTAAAAACTTTTTTCTTAGTCAAAACTATAGAAAAAATTTATTCATCAGATTTGAATACATTTAAAATACCGAATGTTATTGTTATTCATTGGTGTCAAGTGTAATAATCCTAAACTTTGTAACGCTATGAGTGTCACAAAAGCTATACAATGAAAAAAAGGCAATCTTTATATTGAAAATAAACTACAAATTCCTTCAACTTTATGGAATCCATCACAATATCGCTCAATAAAAAGTTTTTGATTCATTAAGTTTTTCGTTTCAATGTTACAAAACAAAAACTAATGAGCTTTCATGAGATCATTTAATTTTTTGAATTCTCATAACATTAATCATTGAACTCATATTATTATACAAATATTATATAACTAGAAGTGCGCCCTTCAAAAGGAACGGCAAAATTATATAACAAAAATTTCTCAAAGAAAAGCATTAGTGATGTCAAATTTTGTTTAGCAATTTGGCCACTGGTCACTTTTCGGAAATATTTTTCTCGCGTTGCACTTCCTGAGTCCTAATGGTTCTAATGATACCAGTCTCATATCTGTATGATGTCCAGGGGCCGAGTCTATAGCCCTCTTGATCGCTAACAAAATACTTATTTTGAATTGAATAGTATTAATGAACATTCATTTCATAAGACATGAATTGAAAGTACAATTTCCTCTTATTCATTGATTTTACTGAGAAATCAATTAAATGTTTTATTTCAAAGTTTGTCAATTAGTTTTTTAAAATTTTGATAAACAAACGAGTATTTCAATGAAAGTAATGCTATGTTTTTCAGATTGCATTCAAAATTTCTCAAAATGCGTATAATTAATCATTAAACAAATATTTCAAACGCAAGAGAAGAACAATTATTAGCGAAACAGAAGACACGACTAATTTTGTACTAAAAAGAGAGAGCGAAAGAAATAGCGAAATTATTAAGAGTTTCACTCAAACTACGACTAAAATTTATAAAAAAAATAGGGGCTAAAATCGGAATCACTATCCCGTTTGTGAATGTATTCGTTGGAGTTCATGGACGCAGAAGAATCACTGAAACTCACGTCCAAACCGAAGCCAATCCATCGAAAACAAAAGAATGCATTAATACATGCGTTACTTATTTCTCTAGCGAAGGAAAGGGGCAAAGATTTCTGTATCTAATAAAAGGAGTTAAGTATTTGGGATGAAGGATCACTTTCTTTGAATTGAATCGTTTTGGTTCGGGTTCGGAGTTTGGTTACAAACTGCCCAAGCTGATCTCAATATTATTGTAAACAAATTTATTTGTGGAATTACATAAATGAATTTTAAATTAATGAAATTACTCGTCAGAAACACAATGAACTGCTGTTATAATCTCACTATAATGTTAATTATGACTCCAATGTAATGATTCGTATTGATTTTTGAAGATCACAAGTCTCGTAATCCACGGAAACTCACCGACCAATGCATTATATCCTCCACTTATTCTGGTTTCAATATTAGATTCTGTTCCTTCCTTTTCTTGTTCAATAGTCTTGTCATTTAAAGCATTGTTTGAATAAATTCTGTATTTTACTAATACCGCAATTATTGATTTGTATATCGGGAAAATTGCCTTTTTTCACGTCACTATTTTCGCAGTTAATAATCTCACTAAAAACTAAAAAGTGAACGAAAGTCAATATTTTCTTTCTATTCTGATTCAAGAAATATTTGAGTCAATTTATATAATTATGACTATTTTATAATTACTCGAAAATATAATTTTCTTCTTCTTTTATATTAATAGAAAGATTATATTGAGGAGAGTTTAAAATTGGATCATTTTGTAATTTAAATCATTCATTCCTATTGTGTAATAATAACGTTTTGCTTGTTTTGATTTGAATTTTTCTCAAAGTTTTTCTCATAATTATTCTTATGATGATTAACATAATTTGTGGGACTCTTTAATTTCAATCAATTTAATGTTTGAACATTAAAGTGAAATTAGCGATAATTATTTACCGGTATTTCAATTCAATACCATCTCTGAAGTGTTAATTTCTTTTGATTCTATAAAAAGTAAAACTAAAAAGAAAGTGAAATCAAAAACAAGAAACTAATTATATAGTCTTCGGACAATTGATCATTTCTAATATCTTGTACTATAATTATAGACATATCTTTACTCACTAAAGCTATTTTTGAGGTAAACAAATATCAAGTACTGTGTATTTTTGGAAAAAAATTTGCACAACTTTTTTTTTATTGAAAAGTTATACAAAATATTGCGTTAGTTTTTGCGAATCTAAAATAACTATTTCTTCTGTTTCCATAAAAATACTTAAACTTTTTTTACTGAATACCGTTATTTGCATTTTTTAAACATTTAAACAAGTATTTGCTATATTTCAAGTGTTTTTTTATTCGCTAATAATAATAATAATAATAATAATCTTTATTCAGCTCAAAGCTTGGTTTGATAGACGTGCTATTAAACCAGAAATACATTTAGTTTTCTAAAATATATTTTTGAATGAA
>JAQIWZ010000751.1:0-16063 GCA_034697245.1 Malaconothrus monodactylus | reverse complement strand
TTGGATTGCATTATATTTGAAGTTGAGATCAAATTACACTTAAAATAAACTTTAGATCAAATAACCTAAAAATGGATTTTAATGTAATTAATTTGTAGTTTTAACTGACAATTGATGTATTCCTCTCATTGAAAAAATTAATTTTTATAAAAGAAAAATCAATTTATTGAGCCTATAGTTATTTTCCATTACCGATAATTCATTGTATTTCAAACTCATTATTTCTCAATACGAATGAGTCATACCTTATAAGTTATAACTATATCTTCTATTAAGGATTTGAAACTAATTCTTTTATAATTTGATCGCAAATAAATAAAACTAAAGATATATGATCTATAAAAAAATTATTACTTTGTCGAAAGTTCAGAATATACGGTAATTGAATAATATTTTGCGTTTAGATTTCAAATTCATGAACTTTTTAAAAGTTTGATGTAATTCAACAAAACTGATTAACAACAAAATGCTTCCTTACAAATGAAGGCTTGCAATAAAATACTTGAAATCATATCAAAACTATAGATTATTTTCAATGCCAAAGATATTTTCGTTGAGAAGTTTGCTTAACATTTATGTCAGAATATATTATAAATACATAAGTATTGTGTGTTTGAAAATAGAGAATCTGTTCTCATAAAGTATTAATAATTTAAATATAAAATGGAAAATAGAAGTAATAGTTATATAGTTATAAGCTTTTTATTGCTCGGATCAATATTTGTGAAAATGTCATTTTCAGTTTGGATTGCATTTCATTATCTGATTTATGATTCGGAAAATTCACATTTTTCTGCTACCAAAATCAATTCAAACACATCATTAACTTTAATGGACAAAAATTTGATATTGCAAAATAATGACGAAAATAACGCAATGAAGGAATTGATTGCAAGTTATGTCACGACGTCTAATATTGTTCTACTCTTTGGTTTATTGGCAATTTGTTTTGAATATAAAATTTTATTATTACTTTTTGGAGTGTTTTCTGTTATTTTGATACCTTTTTCTATTTCATTGATCAATAACTTAAAAATATTTTTGCCATCAATTATGAACTTTTTAAATGCAAATCTGTCTTTCATGTTAGTGAAGAAGATTCACAGCAGTAATGGTTATCAGCAGTGATTTTACTTAAAAACAATTACATTGTTGTGAATTTATATAAAATAATCATTATTTTGTGGAGCAATAAAAATATATTGTTTATTTCAGATAAAAATTATTATGATTTTAATCGAGAAAACATTGAGGATAAATATTTGCATTGCTAGAAATGAAGCTCACAATCAAGTAAGAGCTCTGCTATAAGTACTTAGTACCGAAAAACCGCTCAAATTGCAACAAGATTTCAAACACTAATTTCAAAATCTTGCCATTTATATGTTTTTAATCTTTTAATTTTGAGCTCAATTTCTCAAAATAATTAAGCTCTAAACTAACTATAGAAGACACGCACACTTCATATTTTCGTAAGTCTTTCTAAAAAATAAAGTTGAAATTCAAATAATCAATAAATAAGATAAAAAAATGTTAGAGCTATCGTTAACATTCCAAATACACCACTTTTAAGCTATAAAATATGATATCATCGGAAGTAATAAGATTTCAATTAAGATTAAACACGTATTTATTCAATTGAGTCCTTGTCTCAATAGATAAATTTTATAAACTATCGTTGAATATAAAGCAATGTGAAGATGTAATAATGTTTGAATTCTTTTATTAATCATAGTTTCCGTTAAACCTAAAAGCATATCAATGTCTCCGTTGGAAACTATCACTAAAAGTTATAATAAAAAAGATTCGAGAACTAATGTCAATAACAGTCAGAAGACAAAAAGAGCTCAAATAGTTTCTGATTTAAAAGTTAAAAACAGATTTTATAAAACAATATAATAATAATGGGAAATATGACAGTTTCGGAAACTTATCGAAGCACTGGATTTATTATAATTAAATGGTCTTTTGTTATACTAATAATTCTAAATATATTGAGTTCAATATGGGTTGGAATTTATATGAATAATGCGGTAGAAAAGGCTAAACGAGAAGCTGATGCCAGACACATGGATTCGTTCAGAAGTACTGATAGAGACATGAGGAAAAACGCAGCGGTTTGGGAGGGAGTTATTATTGCGGTTTTGGTCATCGTTGATTTGACTTGTGTTTTGGGCATTTTTGGTGCAATTAAAGAAAGTTATTGTGTTTCAATGGTTTTCGGTATTCTTATGCTGTCTTACGCTGTATTCGCTGCTGGGGTTGATTTCACTCGAGGCAGTATTTCTTCGTGGTTGGTCTCATTCCTAACTGGTGTCATTGCTTGTGTCTTTGGTCATAAATTAAGAGTTGAAGTCATTCATCCAACTCTCTATTCAACACCTGTTGAATCGGCATAAACATCAAATATATTTGATTACTTCATTTCACTGCCTTTTTATATTATTTTGAATTTTATTCATAAAATGATCAAATTTTGTCATCTTTTCTCTTATAATTTATTGGTTTTGCATTTATATATCATTCTAAATTTAAAAGATCAAAATTAATTGAATGTTAAAATATAAATATTCCCAATATTTATGTCAAATCTACTTAAATGAAAAAAAAATTGTACAAATTTATAATTGAAATCTTTGTAAAATAACTACATTTCACATTTCTTAATCATTGTTTTAAATTTAATAAATATTGACTATCAATGTATCAATATATAACAGTGTTTTCCCTCAAATAATTCCTCTATTTATATGAGTCGAGATATTTAAGATTTTTTGAACTGAAATCCTAAAAAAGTTAGAAGTTTTTGAAACATACAATTTATTTGTAAGAGATAAAATATCAACTCTCATAAGCTTGATTTGAAAGAAAATTGTTTCAAACTTATAAATTTTGTTAATAAAGAACAAATCCGGAAATTTTGTGTTTATTATTGAATTATAATGACAACAGAAAAATTCATAAATATTTATAATATTGGACTAGAAATAAGTTAAAATAACGGTTAAACATTAACCTTAAGCCCATAATCATGGTATCCAAGAGATACTATCATAATATCAATAATTCTCTTGAAGAATATATTTCCCTCGAATATTGAAATATAAGATAAACAATAAAGACTAGTGAATATATTTGTTTTTCATTTATTATTATATTGGGCAAAAATGAGTCGACCGATTAGTTCGAGAAATGATTCATATCGTAGTGTAAGTTTTACACTAATTAAATGGACATTAATGTCATTTGCTTTGTTGAATATATTAAGTTCTATATGGGTTGGAATATATCTTGAAAAAGCTGTTGATCAAGCTGTTGATGAGCTGCCTGACGCTGACGGACATTACACTTATGGTGACAGAAGCAAAACAGCAAAAATATGGAAAGGCTTCATAATAGCCATACTTGTCATCGTTGATTTGGTTAACTTAATGGGATTTTTTGGAGCTTTCAAAGAGCACTATTTTCTAGTTATGATATATGGAGTACTTCTCATGACTTATGCCATATTCGCTGCTGGTGTTGATTATACTAGAGGAAGTATTTCTTCGTGGCTGATCCCATTTATGGCTGCAGTTCTAGCATTTGTTTACGCTCATAAAATTCGAGTAGAAATATTTCAGCCGACTGTCTATACATCTCCAGCCAATGCTTAACAGTTGAATAGTTTTTAATCAATTTCATCATTAATTTAACTATAAATTTAAAGGTTTTTAAAAATAGTTTTCTTAATTGATACGTAGTTTTTGTTTGTCTGATGCACGGCTTATCACCAAATTGTGCCTTAAAATTGTAAAATATCCATATTTTCAATTAGTTTCTAGTTTGAGTGGAATTTATTAATTAAGTTTTGAATTTGAGACAAAGTTTTAATTAATTAAATTCCATCTTAAGCGCAGATTTTTTAAAAATTTGATTAAAATTAGTCTTACACTCAAAATTATAGTTATCTTTTTTGTTTGAAACCCAAATATATCCAGTTTCTTAATTTTAGTTACATTATTATAAAATAATTTTTATGCAATAACATTGAGAGATATAAATCAATTTTATTCACATATTGAACATAATCTTATGCAACATAAGTTCATTTCCTTTCTTTTGTAAACTAATAAATTATGTTTTATAAATATTTCTTATTATCATGTTTTTTGAGTAAAATGTTATACTATAAGGTTCTCTATGCGACCAAATATTTACTAATTCTGATAAGTTCTGTATATATTGTAACCACAATTTGGATAACACCAAACGAATTATCCTTTAAGGATAACATTCATAGTGAACACCAAAATAATGAAACAAATTGGTTTAAAGTGAAAAGTTTTTACATACTATCAATCATTTTCTCTGACATTATAAGTTTGGTCGGAATTATGGGAGCTTTGACTGAAAACTACATGGTCTCAATGGTCTCATCTATTTCGAAAGCTTTCACATTAATTATCTCATTGGCTCTAATGATTCGTCCACCACTTATTTGTCTATTATTGAATATTTTGATGTCACTTTGCAGTTTTCTATTTGCATTTATGTTATGGATAAAACTCGAATGGCTTATTGAAGCTAAGGTTCAATTTTCGCAAGAGTTTCAACATTAAGCCCTAAATACTGACGATAATTGAGTTTTCTATGTTTTGCTTAATTTTAATTATCCAAAGAATGTTTTATCCGAAAAGCATGTTTTTAATTAAATAAATAAAATTCTAGTAAATAAGAAACATTTTTTAGAGTTAACTTTTGCTTAACTAAATTTAACTAAAAACAAATGATTTGTAAAATTTTTATTTTGAATTTCATAAAATAAAATTAACACAAATAATCGATTTAAGTACTAATTTGTAATAATAAAAACTTAGTATATGATATGCTAACGAATTCTAACCTTCAAAATGTAGTCAAATAAATAGATTTTTCATTAATAATATAAATATTTGTATAATTATATTGTCGTAAATCAAATGATAAAGTTTTAATCCTTCACTCTTGAAAACCTGTTTCTTATTGACAAATTATATGCATTAATGATTTAGTTTGAATTTAAGTTTTTTTTTAAATAAAAAATTGATTAGGTTTACATTTAACGCACAATAACTTTGAAATCTTAAGTATTGATTACTCTATTAAATGAAAAAAATAACACATTTGAAAAGAACTCAATGATATTAAAACAAAAATTCAATACTTTTTGACACCAGTTCTCAAAGTTGGACCTCTGGCCACTTCGTATTGTCGTTCTTCTTCCCTAACCATCCAAAGCATAATAAGAGAAAGGGTTGCGATAACAAATGGCACTACAAAGCAAGTAATACTTCCTCGAGTATAGACACTCGCAATGCCGTAAATCGAGAATAAAAAGGCCAAAACAGACAACGCTATGAGCCATCTTTTGTTATCTCTCCAAACGCCAAATAGTAAGACAATAGAAGCGCAATCGGCGAATATAACGACAAACATTGACCAAATAGTCCATGTATTGACGGCCTCTCTTTTTTCAGGATCATCATTGGCTGCATTTCTCTCCCATTCCGCCTGATCTGTGATATAAATGCAGACCCAAATCGAAGTAAATATGTTTAAAACAATAAATCCAATTAATGTGAATTTAAGTGCTTTGAATTCATTACTTCGAGGCGCGTAACGACTAAGACTTGCTGAATAATGACTTAAACTTTGAGCACTTTTGGGCATTTTTTCAATGGATCATTAATTAAGCTGTTGTTAAAAAATGATATATTTTGAAAAAAGTTTAATATTTGATGTATTTTTCTTTTCCAACTCGACTCGTGAAAGAGTAATCTTCGAATAACACTACGCTTAAGATTTTATTTAAAATATTAGAGCAAATACAATATCATATTTAATTTGTCTCATTTTTATTTCAACCAAATACTATCACTTGGAAACGCTGTGATTCATTTCCGAATTCTGTTGTTTTTATTTTAGTTGTTTGCCTATCAATGGATAATTTAATTACCATTCGTTTTTTATTACATTAGCACAAAACAACTCTTTATTTAATTTTTTTTTGTTGGAATAACATTTTTTTCTAGATTTAAACCTTTTTTCAGTTCATTATTCCTGATAAATGAGGCTCAAAGAAGTTTTACCCCAAAGTTGAAAAGCTATTTTATTATAAATGACTCCATCAATTATTTAAATTAAATTCGTTATTCTCAACAGACTTATAAAAAAGCCTCAAATTTAACTGTACCGGAATCAATGTTTTGCATAATTAATTTTTTCTTCTATAGAATATGGAAATCATTTAAAGAGAAATTTAGAGTTTCTCTTTTCTAAGCAGTAAAAACTTGTTTGAGCCAGTTTTTCAAATTTAAATTTTATAATAGCTCAATAATAACTTTGTTTCACAACTTCATTCATAATTCTTGGCTCTTAAACGGAAAAAGAAAGTTTAAAACGTGATTTTCACACATGAGACACATGCGACCTATTTATAACATTATCATTTTTGGACATAACTTTAGTAAGTATTCAATCAAAAAACTAGGAAATAAACTTTTACTGAATAAATATTTGTTCCCAATTTTTCTAATTTAAATTAGTGTATTTGAATTTCCTATAAATTCATTTGACTTGAGTTCAACCCTTCATATCCATTGAGAAAATGAAACATTTGATCGAAGCTGAGAGTTAGAGTGAAGTCACTAAGTTTTGTGAACCATTATTGTATTGCTCGTGCGTGGAATCCTTTGCTCCGTTAGCATCTCATTTGGCTCTTATTGTGATTGTTGCCAACCACTTATTATAATAGTTGAATCAATTGGGTTTCAATGACAAAGTGTCATTGAATACTTATGTTTTGTTTTAAATTTATAAATTCGATTCTACGATAGAAGTCTTGATGAACCAACGCTATCATTGATATAGAGTAAGTCATCAATATCTTAATGTATTTTGCATTTTTGGCTTTCACTTCTTTAGATTTGTTTTGGTTTTTTGCTTTAAATTATTTCATTTTAATGATAGCCAATAGAACGTTGAACAAATGCTATGCTATATATGTCTCAATGCTTGAGAAAATGTTTTATGATAAAGATTTTTTGTGTAACATATGATCACTATTGCGTTAGCCTTTTGTTACTTTGTTTATGATTTTTTGAATTGTTCAAATCGCTCATTAGAAATACTGAGAACTAGGAATAGATGTATAGTTCGACTTAAGTTTTCAATATTTTCGATAGAGATGTAGAGACTCTATTACTATTTTGTGGTTTTTTAGCAAAAAAGTCAAAACATCTTATCCTAAGAGTTAGAATTATTTCATAGTGAAAGTTTGTAGGAGTTATTCTAAATTTGATCAAATATTAATTAAGATTAATTCTAAAATACTTATTTAGGATCTATTTTTATCTAATGATAAGATTATTTTGAAGAATAAAATAGCAAAAAAAACTTTCAGTTAGTAATTGAGTTCTTTTTTGTACAAATTCTTTATTTAATGAAATATATGCAAACATTATTCAATTAAATAGAAAGTAACATAATATTGTTTATTATTTCTAATGCTATGTAATTATAATGCAATCATTAATCTTTCGCTAAATTTGTTGCATCAAATATTGTATACTTGATAATTATAAACTAATGACATAAAATTGTTATTATAGATAGATTTTGATAAACAAAATAATTAAAGTGTTATTTTTATTACTAAAGTTAAGTCATTTAATCAAAAAGTTGTGTAACTAAATTAATTAAATCCGATTTATTCAATAATTTTGTACTAATTTTAGTCAAGAGTTTAATATCAAATTAAATTAATTCTTATCAAAAAAAAATCCAATAACTCTGTAAGCGATCTCTTGTAATTGAAATTAAATAATGAATTTTGTATTACATTTAATGTGTGAGTTTTTTTATTCTAATCATTCAACTTCCCGCCCACACATTTTTTCTCTTAATTATTGAGCGATATATTTTATGTCTAAATATCAAACTTATTCCAACTTTTCAAATGCATTATATAATTAATGATTGATTCAAATTCGTGTGATTTTCCAACAAATTTCGTGATTTTAACGATTTTGTTTGACATCTCTAATGAACAAATGATTATGCATTTCAATAAATGAGATCAGTTTAGAATAAGGACGCATTTCAATTAACAAAAATTTTGCATTCCTTTGGCATACTCTTAACATTAAAGGGCTATATCTGTTGACGTTTTGCTAACAAATTCAATTCAAATAAATGACTTATTGAGATACAGATAGATATTTACCAAAAAAGTTAATGATTGAGTTTATTTTGAGAAATAATATTTTAATATAAAGGTAGATACGAGTCTAAATAGTGGAGCACAACATGAAAAAGTTGAGTTACGCCCTTATTAGAGTAAATCTATCAAATGCTACTACACCCTAAACAGAGAAGTTGCGCAATAGAATTTTTACTTTGTTTTGCATTACATAACACATTAATATCAATAACTTCTTCCACACAATTTACAGAATAGAACTATCATGTGATAGACAAGTGATCCGAACCTCTAATGTTAGTTTAAGCCCAGACATCATAAGCATGAGTTGATATGTTAGTGACATCAAAGCTATTTAACCCTCAAATTTTTTTTTCTTTCTAACTTTTTTTTGTCATTGTTAACGAATTTTGGAACTCTTGCTGTTTAAAAATAAATATAAATTCTTATAACTCTATGGGCTTTTGCCAAATCCTTAACGAATAGTTTTGAAATAAAGGACATTTTTTTAGTTTTTCCAATTTTACTGTCATTTGTAATCTATTTGCTGCGAAATGTCGAAACTTCATATCACGTGGAATTCACTCATTGAAAGTCACATTAAAAAAACGTCTATGCCATGGCTTTTGTACTGAAAGTTCAAAAGTAATACATGAAATCAGAGTAAATCAGATTTAATTTTAGCATTAGTTAAATACAATTAATAGTACATTTCCTGTCAAGTTTTATGGCTATCCTTTTTTCCTGTTTCAAACCTGATAAACCAGAGCACACATTACTATCACTTAATTTTTTTTAATGCATAGCTTTAACGCAATTTGTTAATATTTTTTTTTTCTCATCTAAACGCCTACAGTAACTGCAACCAATTTGTTTATTTATTATAATCTATAAGAAGTTATAAATTCATTTAATTAAAACAGACTTCAAATAAACACTTGATTACATTTTTCAGAATTGCTTTTCTTTTCAGTATTTTATTCGTCAGGGATTTAAAAAAAACAAGAATTTTTGACTTTCATTTTCACTCTTAAACCTAAAAATATTATTTGTTTCTCAAGAAAAATTGTCGATTCGACTAAAATCCAACCTATTCTAAGAAATAATCACTAAAAATGCTGAGAATAATTTTTTCGATGTAGAGATAATCCTAAAAGTTTGAGATAAGTTCCCTTTTATTATTAGAATTTCGAAAACTATAAAAAAATGAATAAAACTCTAAAACTAGAAGTTATTGTTGAAAGTGATTGTTATTATCTCTTAAGTTGGATCAAAATTTTCTCATTTTTTTGATGAGTACTAAAAGTATATTATTCTAAAGTTGAGTATTGAAGTAGAAAATTGTTGCAAAAACCATTTGGTCAATGCATGACTTATTTATGCTTTGCATTAACTCTAAATCAAAAATATGGCAAAATAAAAGTTATGTAAAAGTACGTGAAAAGGAAATAAAGGAGTTTTTTCTACAGACGTTTATATAATAATCAGATTTAAAAAGGTGGGAATAACTTAGTATTTGCTTAGAAGGGCATCCCCTTCCTTGAAAATTTTAATTAGAATATAGGATAAATTTGATTCCAAGGTTTTTATTTGAATATTAGTTCATTTGAAATTTTCATTTCTATAAGACTTGTTGATTGTGAATTTTCGTGAGGGTCATCTTAGATGATAAAATCCATTCACTATTATGTTGTGCATTAGACTTTTGTTAACTTCAATATAATAGTTATTGAAAAAAATTGATAACGAGTTATCAAAAATATTGTTATTAAGTATTGACATTTTTTTTTATTTTATCTCTCATTCGATCATTTAATTGTGTTTTAGCACTAGTTTGAAAAAATTCCCCTAAAAGTTATTAATGCGAAACGGAATTGTATTTAACATAAATTTACTAAAATAACTATAATTAGGATGATTTAGATAAATATTCGTATAGAGAAAATAATTATTTTCACATCAATTTTATCTTTAAAAAAAGAAAAAAAATGCGAATAAATTTTTGTTAGAATGAATTGATTAGAATTAGATAATAACAGGTATTGACTTATTTATGAATTCAGTCGTATGTTTTGATATTTGTGATATGAAAGACTATTTCAAGGCTCATAGCAACAAATTATTTCTTCGCTAAAGTTTCATTTTTAATGAAATTAAATTATGTGCACAAGTTTATTTCAAAGCTTAAATAAATTGATCAAGTTTTTAGCCAAATAAACATTCGAGTTTATGAAAGTCTTTTTATATTTATAGCTTAACATATGTTTATCCATCGATTTATTTATTCGTCTAATGATCAAGAATAACAATAATAAGAAATGGTTTTTGTTTCCTGACGACCACATATTTCTTGATAAAAACAAGTCTAAAATAACAAAATTAATTATCGAATGCTTCAAATTTCATTAATTTTAATAATTGATAGAATGTTTACTCTTTATTTCATTCATTTCGCGAGAGATTCCAGGATTAAGAAATTTAGCATAAATTCAGTTAATTTTTATAAATATATTTTTATAAGTCAGGTATTAAGTTAAATAAAGTTAAGTTCATTTTTCTACTCATTCATTCTCAAAGCCCATTAATATTTTATTGCTTTACACTTGAAAAAGTAATTGATTAATAGAAAGGCTAATCTTTCAATTGATGTCTTCAGAAGACTCAATGACTCCTTTCATACTTAAACCCAGAGATAAAGATAAAAGAGCTCTGAATGTGGACTTTAGATTTTACATAAATAATAGTATCTTATCTTAATATTAACTAATTTGAAAAGTTCGTTATGAGTTATGGCTCTTTCAACAGTTAGTTAAGCTAATAAATCATACCCTAATTAATAAATTTCAAATAATTGATATAATAAACTATTACTACCAAAATATACGACTCACTTTATTAGACTGTAAAACAAATTTATTATCTTAATATATGACAAATTTCTTCATCTTCAATATATTATAATTATCTAAATTAAGGAAGTAAGTCTGCCAGCACTTTCTGTGAGATAATTTACATAATTCGCTTCACTGTCTAAGATATTCTTATCAAACAATTTTATTGCACTTATAGAATTATTTGTACTCACTTAAAAAAATACAGTAGTGTTCGTTAGAGCTGCTATTCTTAAAACTCAGTTCTTTAAAATTTAATGCGATAAGCATTTTTTTTAATCATTTTTTTAAATAGAAATTTTCCGCATAAAAATGCAATTTATTTGACGGAAAATTTAATTAAATTTCCTAAACTAGGCTAACAAGACTTTTTTGATATTAGCATTTGATATTTTATGACATAATATGAATATAGATTTTTCTCATTCCAGCTCAATATTTATTAGATTTAAACTAAGTTGTCTTAAACTTTCTAATATTAATTCGTTTTTTTCTGACGACTAAAATGATGTAAATTTCAGTATCTAAAGTTTATAGAATGAATGGCCATGACTTAGTTCACAAATGCTTAATCAAAGAACTTATTTTGTCATATAATCAGAATCTAATTAAGTTTAACTCTCACTCGTGATAGTTGTGATTGATTTTTCCAAAATCAAGACTATTTAAGTATAAGCCCTGGACGAGAACTTGTCAAGAGCTAAATAACAGTTCTGATAATTTGGACCATTCATGGATTAGTTTTGCTAATAGACTGTTTCCCAAAAATTATTTATTAAAAAAGATCTAAAGAACAGAAAATTGTCATAAGAAAATTGAAATCAATTTAATATAGTTAAAAACAACAATTACTAATGCAGTTTTTTCTATTTATCCGTTAATTAGACTTAATTAGCAGAATAGTAGGTTTGCTGACAAGGAATACGATGAAAATTTATTTTTCTTGATCAATAAATTGAAGGGTATGAGGTTCTGAATTCAAGTTAAGAGTGGGAAGAGATTCAATATATGGAATATGAAAATAGACTGCTTAAATGCATATAATATATTATCAATAATTCATTTGTACAAACCGGTGATTTTCAGATTTTCTTTGTTTGTCTGCATTTGTCATGAGTCATGTTGTCTGCAATTGTGTCTTATTATATGCACATTGAAAATAGCATTAATGCTTAACATGAATCATGTGTTTACTGTCAAGTTATAAGTTCTTAGAAATGAATGTCAACCCGCATAAATAGCAACGTATTTACAATTTTTGAGAATTATCATAATTTTTATAAAGTTTTAAAAAAATTATTGAAAAACTAATAATTAAACAGTTTTGTCACTTTTAATTTTTAGAATTAAAAATCGAGGCCAAAACAATTATTCTTATTCTTATTCCTTGAATTTGTATTCCTCAAGAATAGATTAACATTAATTTATAAACAAACGGATAATTAAATAAATTGAATGCTCTATACATTCGTATAGTAAACAAGAAAACTCTACTTTCTTAGAAGTAATATTAATGATGCATTTCTTCTGAATGTCAAACATTTATGTTATTCATTAGTTTAGAAATTTTCTATTCTTTCAATTGAAGTTCACAAATAGTTGTATATAAAATAATTTAAAATAAGTAAAAAGTAAATATTATTGTTGGCGATATTTTTTCACATAAGTTTCAGTAAAAAATATTTTCGAGTGTTTAAAACGACAAAAAAAATTCTATCAGGTATGTAATGAATAGAGACTTATTTAGATTTAATGCGGTCTACTTATTATTTGTTGTGATCAAAAATAATATAGAATTTTTAATCTAATATGGACTAATTCTGAACAGATTCCAAGAGCATTTTGTTGTGAAAAACACTTTGTTTGCCAAAAGTAGATAAATGGTGAAGTCACAAGAAAAATACTATTTGACTCATTTTTGATTTTATCTCGTGATCAGCAAACAGTTGACTAAATGATCATTTCCACAAATTTTTAATTTAAAAGTCATTTTTCATTTTCTCTAATCAATTATTAGTATCAAAAAGTAATATAATTCGTAAACATAAGAACAATGTGAATAAAAAAAATTGTATAGTATGTTATTTTTTCTCAATACAACTTTAATGATTTTGCAATTTTTTGCATGAAAGGGAGTGACTAGTGTTTCACTAATGATGAATCTACTCATAATTGATGAATATTTTTAAAGCATTAATGATCGGAGTGTCCCTCAAAATCTAATCCTGTTTTATTTATCGAAAGTTTGTGAGTCCTTGACAAACAATTGATATAAATTTTGCGATTTTAGCTCTTCAGCTATATTGTATCTGATATCCATTCGAGAACTCATAACTCATCCATACTTGTCATTAACTTTGTGTCATTGATTTTAACTTTTTATACAAGTTATTTAGGTATTAGCAAAAGTAAATTCAAATTTTTTTTACTTTTTCTCATTTAAGAATTTGCAAACTATAATTAGAAGAAATGGACAAAACAACATTAGTATCAAACGCATCAATTTTGGCGAAATATCTCGCACTTTCACAACCAACGAATATGACACAAGTCATGTACGTCTGGATCGATGGAACTGGTGAACACGTAAGAGCTAAAACCAAAACTGTCAATTTTGTGCCTAAAACTGCAGCTGAATTGCCGATTTGGAACTTTGATGGCTCGTCAACAGGTCAGTCAGAAGGCAGTAATGCAGACGTCTATCTATTGCCGGTTCAGTTATATAACGATCCACTTCGTGGAGGAGATAATAAGCTGGTAATGTGCGAAACAATCAGATATAATAAGAATCCAACAGAATCTAATATGAGGCACAGCTGTAAAATGGTTATGGATATGGTTCAAGAACAACAGCCCTGGTTTGGTATTGAACAAGAATATACTTTATTGGATGGTTTTGATCGTAATAAGCCATTGGGTTGGCCAACAGGGGGCTATCCTGGACCTCAAGGACCTTATTATTGTGGTGTTGGAGCAAATCGAGTGTTTGGAAGAGATGTTGTTGAGGCTCATTATAAGGCTTGCATGTATGCGGGAATCAATATCGCTGGTGAAAATGCAGAAGTAATGCCAGCGCAGTGGGAGTTTCAGGTAATCTTAACTTTCATTCAACAGACTCTTATCTTATGATTCGAGTTCTCAAAGCTTTCTATAACGTATCGATTATGAAATTAAAAGCTCTTAACCTTTAAACAGATGAAATATTTGAGTCTAACAATTAAAATAAGATAAGATTAAACTTAATTCTATAGGAATTTTATCAAACTCTAGGCACAAATTAAAAGCTCTTATATCGATCTCCAACTGTTTTTTTTCTTAACATAATATTTAAATGCAATTGAATTATAATTAATTGCACTTTCATTTTCCTCAATATTTTTTTTTTTATCAAAGATTAAAAATGACTCGATAATTATTCCATTTCATTAACTAATATTTATTTTGCATCTATAGGTCGGTCCCTGTGAAGGTGTGACAGTTGGCGATGACCTATGGATGGCCCGCTTCCTTCTTCATCGTGTGGCTGAAGATTTTCATATAGCAGTTACATTTGATCCCAAACCAATACCAGGCGATTGGAACGGCGCCGGAGCCCATACCAACTTCAGCACAAAAGCAATGAGAGAAAAAGGAGGTCTCGCAGAAATTGAGAAAGCGATTGAACTTTTGAGCAAAAATCACGCGAAACACATCACTAAATATGATCCACGCGGTGGTCGCGATAACGAGCGTCGTTTGACTGGACATCACGAAACTTCTAATATCAATACATTTTCAGCTGGAGTCGCAAACAGAGGTGCGAGCGTTAGAATTCCTCGACAAGTGGCCGACGACGGCTATGGGTATTTTGAAGATAGACGTCCGGCGTCTAACTGTGACCCGTATGTGGTGTCAGAGGCTATTGTTCGCACGTGTTGCCTTAACGAATAATATCGCTAGTCATGCATATTATAGATTATCTCTCTATCAATTCTTTTCTTTCAAACTTTTCATTTATTGATTAATTGTATTATCAAAATATTTCTTATAATTTTACTAAATTTTTTCTCATCTTCAAAATCACTGTCACTTTTATTTTTTCAATTTGTTGTAATGTTTATCTTTTATTATTAATCTTCTTTTTCATGTTGACAAAAAAAATCTATGTATCAATTGTAACAGTGAATAGAGTGTCGGGATATTTGTTTGATTTTTAACTAATTTTCTGTTTTTCTTTTTATTTTACATGAAATAAATGTGCTCTCATTAGACTTCAAACTTAAGTATTGGATTCAAATAAGAGATTCTTTTATAGTTAGAAATAAATAATTCTTATCTTATTGAAGAACTTCCAAAAATTATTCAACAGCTATTTGACAAATAAATTATTTACTCTTTAGTTGTGATTTTTTTAAATTTCTATTTACGACAACTATCCAAAAGAATTTTTTGAAAATTATTTGGATTTCTTTATTAAGTTTATGATAGTATTAATAAAATTTAACATATTTTCAAACTATAATCAAATTTCTATTAATTATGAATAATTTGATACAAAGTTTGAATTTATTAAAAATAGGAACTTTTCTGGTTGTTTCACACTTTTCTCATATTTCTGATTTTTATTATTAGAGTTATCTTCTGACAAAAAAATCATCTCAATAATAATTCTTAATTCTTTACTCATAATGAGTTTTTTGTGACACCCAAAAAAGTAAAGTAAATTTGAAAACACCCAAAAATAGTTTTGTGACCCATATTTGAAAAATGACAAATTTTTTTCTGTATTAACGAATCCATATTTATTTTTAATCAATCCAGCTTTTAAGTGTTCGGAGTATTTTTGCTATTAGATGAAGAGTTAATTCCATTTTCTGATGTGCTTTTAGAAATATCTTTCATTATGAATCTTGCTTTTTGTTCATTGAAAACAATCAATTGATACATAAAAATGAAAACTCCCTATGATTTT
>JAQIWZ010000750.1:0-16063 GCA_034697245.1 Malaconothrus monodactylus | reverse complement strand
TACTCGAAACGAATAAATATTAAAGTTAATTATTATTAATATTTAGCGTTATATCAAATTAAACAAAAACAATTAAATCTATAAAATAAGAGATTTTGTAGTTTTTATATTTTCAATTATATTTCACGCAATATTGAAAAAAGTTATCAATTGTACGTAATTTTAGCTTAAGATTATTTTCTCTACTTTGGAAATAATATAATGAAATTTTGAATAGACTTTATTTACACAAATGAATAATACATTTTAGCTCATTCTGTAATTCTTTTGTAATAATAAATTATCGAAAAATATAACTCTTATCATTAACAATAAAAGTAATAAAGGCATAAATAGTTCTAAAGATAACATCCGTTCATTAAGTGATTGCACGTACAAAGAAAGGCGCTTGAAAGCGAATCGAAAGAGGAATTAATTCTTAGAAACTTTCATTTCATCTGAAAATCATAGCTTTGGGTTATTCATAGTTCCTGAGAATAAAATGACATTTTTGTTTTTTTCAAGTTTGCTCATCAAAAAGAACATAAAGGGACGATTGGCTGTGAATTGTTCAGGAATATCAAGAGATCGCGATAAGAAAGCTACGCCAGTCGCGGCCGCAGCTTCGGTTCCCTCTTCATTCACTTCAATTACGGCTTTTTGAATTATATCCCCAACGAATAGTCCCAACGGATCGTTTGTTATACCAGAAAAGTTTGCGACTTTTGGATCAAATATATCTTTAATTCCGAGTTTACCCAAAACTGGAATCAATTGTAGAGTCGATTCTAACTTGAATTTAGGTAATGAGAGCTCAACTTTCTGTGAATGTAATCTATTCAACAAATTATCAAATGATTCGACATTAAGATTAGCCTTTAATTGTTTGAGAGAATTATCTTCGTCTGGCAATAAGACAATCATAACTATATTGCTCTTTTCATAACCCAATTCGATAGCTTTACAATTCAATTGTTCGCTGTATGCAAACGGAAATTTTGCGTTTTGAAACATCATTTCGACCTCAACTTCTTGTTTAGAGTTTGTCGTGAATTTGTCGAGTTGCGTCAAATCACTTTTAAACTGTGATTTCCACAAACCCTTGAAATATACGGCATTCGCTAAAATCATTTTTGTATTCGTATCAATGCTTTCAAAAAGAGTCGGTATTTTGCCATTTGTGGCACGACTTATATCTTCATTGATAGTCTTAATGGCTTCCGCATTACCATAAATAAAATCCAAAACTTGTGATTTTGCGGAAAAATATTTTTCAATAGTTTGACTGAAATCGGGCAAAATTGGATATTCTTTATGGCTATAAATAAAATTAGCGGAACTCAAAACATTTGAGTTTGATTTCAAAGATTTATCGATAAGTGATTGAAATTCTTGAACCATTGATTTATAATTATTGACATCAATTTGATGACCAAATAGTACTTTAGAAAGTTCTGCTCCACTGTTACCTCTTGAGCCGTAAAGAGTCATCGCCAAAGCAGATGACAATGAAAATGGAGAAACCACTAAATTTCTGTCATCACTGGACAACACATTTTGTAGTTTTAGAGCGAATTCAAACGATCCCCAATCAGTTGATGACATTCTCGATATTACCTTATATTTGAGGGCTTGATTCAAATGAACGCTAAAACCTGTGTTCAATAATAAATAAAACGATATAACGAAATAAATATCAATATTAGGGGTAGGGATGGGCTCTGCATTTACTGCAACACAACACTAAAGCTAGATTTCAATTACCAGTTAGTATTATAATGGAAAGCAAGTGTACTGTTGTTAACATTATAAAACTTATCGCACAACTTATACAACACTTATAAAAGTCGTCACAGTGACAATCGAAAAATTACGGCAAGAATTAATTATTTATGAGCAATATATATATTTTAAGCAACAATTTTAGTGCTTTATAACTTCAGACTTTTATTTTATCAATTTTTTAACTTATTTACTTCTTTGATGAAATATCTATTGTTTAATTCAAAAACTTGTGTTCAAGTTATGAATTATTGCTCAGATAATAGTTAGAAACAAATCAAAGGTTTTAGAGATCTCTTATAACTTGAGTAAAAGTCAGTCGGTTTGAGAACAAGTTGTTATTCGAGTTGAAATAAATACAGATATGGCAATAGTTTGTGTTATTTATTAATAAAAAATACTTAGAAACACATTTTAGGGAAAAACACTTTCACTCAAATGATATTACTTTCAATTTATTTGCTTAATGGGTGCGTCTCTCACTTGAATTGGTTTACGTCAAACTTAACCATATTTGAAACGATTTTATTTAAAAGTTTGTCTTTTAAAGCAGTGGGAAAATAGTAGAGCACAAAAAATAAAACACGAAAAACAAATGAAGCACTGATTATGTAAAGACGCGGATCGACCGCAAGAACTGCTTCTTCGAAATCCTTAACGAGCGTAGAGTTTTCAAAGGAAGTCGGACTCGTTATACCACTGTTTTTGAGTACACTTTTGTGATAATTAGTAAAATAATTTGCATATAATTTTCTTTTATTGTCATCCATTGAACGCCACATTTCACTCGCGTTGGATTCGTGTTCGCTCATAATATTCGTGAGTCTCGCGAAATCTCCGGGTCTTATAACAATAACTTTGACTTCAAATTTAGATAATTCGATGCGTAAAGCATCAGATAATCCTTCGATTCCGAATTTAGAGGCGCAGTAAACGCCAATTCCTGGATACGCGCAGTTACCGTTCACGGAACTCACATTTATTATTCTTCCTGTTTTTTGGAAAAATCAAATTTGATTCAAAAGTTGATACAATGTAAAAGTTTTGTTAAAAAGTACAACATTTCATCAGAGGATTTATTTGAAGTCAAGGCTATTTCTGTTATACTTTATAAGTCTTTATGCAATCGATTTTCAATTCACTGTAAGGCCTATTATATCGAGACCTCGAGTTTCGTTGTTCTAGTTTTGTGTTTAGATTTGTCTAATAAAAAAAATTGAACAAAAGTAACAACAAAGCAATATCTGTTTTGTGACCTAAAACTCTATACAATTCATTTGTTTGATGGGAAATCTAGTGTTATTTTTTCCACATAAGTGAATGTATTTTTTAAATTATCATTTTATGCAATACTTATTTATTTATATTTATTCATCTGATGTATGAAAATAAGAAATGGATGTGAAATGAGTGGTAACCAAAGTAGAAACAAATGATGTAATGCTTAAACAATGAGTTTTCTATGAAATGATACCTTTGGATTTGATAATTAGCGGCAAAAAGCCTTTAATGACACGCATAGTTCCCAATAAGTTAACATCAATTTGTGATTGTATTTGATTCCAACTCAACCAATCAAACTCTCCCATTACGCAAACGCCTGCATTATTGATGAGAGCGTATAAACCTATTCACAATTTATTGCATTAAAGATTAGTTTATTTGATAAATGTTGTATAAAAGTGGATAAAACTATTCACAACTAAAAAAACTCAAAGATAACAATGAAATTCAGATAAGAGTCAGAAATTCAAGTCTAGACTCTTTTTTATCTATATATAGAATTAAATATTGAGATGAAAAGCAAAACTTCTTTTTCAAAGTTTCAACTTTTAAGTTGATCTCATTTTTAGTCTAATTTTTCTAATTTATTTTGAGATAAAAAGTTTACGTTTACTATCACTTTCTGGACTATTAGACGGAATTTCTTGTAAATTGAGATCAAAATATTTTTGGTCTAAAGAACTATTTAGTGAAACTTGTTTTGAATGCTTTCCTATGCCTTAAGCATTGATGGAATGAAAGGCCGAACTATTTATATGTTTATAACTTATGAAAACACAATAAATATGACATACTTTTAAAAATTGCTCAAAATAAATATAATTAAATGATTTCACGATTCTTTTGAAATCAAGATCTTATTTGCTATTAAGAAAAACAAATAATAACCAAAATTTAATTTCGCTTTCATTTCAAATAAATAAAAAACAATGAATCGAAATATAATTGAATCTAAAAAATAGACATATTTTGAGAAAATAACTCAAATTAAAGATAAACATAAATATGAATAATAGAGAATACCTTCCGTTTGGTATTGTTTTAAGTAATTGTTGACCGAATCGATGGCACGATTGACGTCATCCATGTCTTTGACATCCATTTTAATCAAATGCATTCTCTGTTGACCACATTCTTCGATCAATTGTTTGGCTCCGAAGCCATTGATGTCGAGAAGAGTGGCGAATACAATACAACCCATACTATGAAAATGTTTGGCTATTTTGTGACCAATACCTGAATCGCAACCAGTTATTAAAACTGTTTTATTAATTGGTGAAAACCATTGCAAAGTATTGAACAAAACATTAGATATTTGCCAAATATAAGCCCCAAAACCACAGATTAGAAAAAATAATCCAATTATTAAAGTTATTGAATCCATTATTGATTTGCGTTTAATTTAATTAATTATTTTATTATTGGATTCAATGACTAAACATTTGGTTCGAAATCAAAAAATCGATTAATTTATAAAATCGATGTAAATATTGAATGAATTAATTTTCTTTCTTTGAAAAGTTCTTTAAACTTTTTTTATCACATTTTAAAAACTTGTTTTTTAAGCTTCTAAACAGTGCGCAGGCGTTAAAACTTTTAAAGCACATGTTCTTTAATGGACTGTTTGTTTGGCTCTCAATTTAGGCTCATTTTAAGGTTTTTTGCGAAAATAAATCTATTTTTATTTTATTTAATTAGTTGTTTTGAGACATTAATATATCTTATGATTGATTCGATTCAATGATTTTAATGATTAAATACTTTGAAAACAATGAAAAAACAATCAAAACAATTATTAATTAAATATAAATTGATTGAAAATTTGTTTAAATTGTGATTAAATAACAAACTGATAAGAATGTCATCAAATTTTGATGAAGTATTTGTTTTAGCCATAAGTGAGACATTATCTCAATGGAAATCGTTTCAATTGGCGCTCGAGAACGGAATGGGAGGAAAGGATTCAAACGAGAAACTAATTTGGATGAAAGAAGTCATTAAACAATTCTTTAAGGATAACAACGACTTAATGATTGAAGAAGTGATGGATTTTATCGCACAAATTATTGACAACGAGTTCGATACTATTATAGAGGACGGATCTCTTCAAATGGTTTCGTCTTCTCTTTGCAAATATTATCAGTTATGCAGTTCTGGTCGTGAAGAAGAAGTGAAACAAAAATTGGATTACATCAAGCAATTCAATAATAATTGTATTAATGCTTCGAATAATTGCGTCAAATGTGATAATCAAGTGGTAGTTGAAAGTGGAATGCAATCACTCAATATTGAAGATAATGAAGAAACTAATGGACTAAATATTAATGAGAAAGAAAGCGACGGCTGGACTCTTGTCCAGAGAAAACATAAAAAATAAACTTTTTAAATATATTAAATACTCTTATTTGAGGAAAAATAAATTAAGAGTTTTTTTTGCAAAAAATTGATTTAATTTATTGTACTTTAATTCAAATGTCAAAAAGTATGTGAATTATTGTCTCATTTATTAAGTTTTGCTATAATTATGGTATAAATTTGTTTATAAACACATAACACCTAAAACTGTCGTGAAATGTATAGAATTTTATCAAAAAACTCGTCAACAACTCGTGAAAATCGTCAACAATTTGATGAAAAACAATAGAAATAATGATGAACTCAATCGATCACTTCTGTAAATTAATTTACAAATCATAAAATGCATAAATGACACGATTGTAAACAAACACCGTTCTATTTAGATTCTTATGCGTAATAACTCGGAGACACCAACAGGTCTGTTATGACAGCCAATTGATCTTCAGTGAACTTAAGTTTGTGGTCACGCCAACTGTCATTATGAGTCCGTCTGAAATTCGATAACGTTTTCTTGATAGCTGTCTATATTCGGAATAATTCGCAATTAGAGAACAAACAAATGATAGAAATGTGAGTGAAATGTATTGAGTGACTTACAGGTATGGGTTGAGGATCGTTCAGATGATAAGACATAAACATAATGACATCAGGCATGAATTGAGGCACGTCGTAAGGAAAGGCATTAATGCACGCGCAAAGCCCGAGAATACCGCTATGTCTTAATGTTATATCTTTGGGATCAATGATAACACTGCCGTTTGTCTGCTTTCGTTTATTTAACTTATGATTAGATTTAGTTTTGAAATAATCAATTAGTTTGTCATCAATTTTAATGAATTCGCAGTGCAATAAACCACTCAACGTCTCAGCAGTTGATTCTCTGACTTCGTTTCTTTCGTCAGCCAATAAACTCAAAATTAATTGAGTAATGTCTTTGACCCACAACTCATTATTCATAAGTATGAAAAGATTCGAAGAAACCATATATTGAAGAAAAGTTGCGATCGCAGACCTCGCGTGCCAATTGCTCGCTGACATCACCTTTGAGTCAATGCAAACATTAATTCAATTCAATAAGAGATTTTCAAAATTTTAATACTTGTTTAGCGGTATCGATAGCCATTTGAATGCTTTCTGGAGTGAGCAAAGCATGACTTAACATAATTATTGCAAAAAATGATTCTCTTATTAATTCTTCATCACTGATTTCACTTTGCATTAGACATAGCTTTAAAAAATAGTTCTAATAAGTTATAAATTTCAAGATTTATTTCAATAGAATAGTCTCACAATCGGCAAAAATTTGAAGAGTTCGGGCGGCGCTGAATACGCAACTCTCGGGACGTTTCCAACAACCCATTTACAAATGGTCTTTAATAGATTGGCCGCATCTTTACGTTCTTGCGATACAACAGTGAAACCGTTCATTAAAGTCGATTCAGAATTTGTAGCGCAAACCTCATTCGATTGTTCAGACTCTGGACTGTATAAGATCTGCAAACGAGAAATCACTTTATCGATGAACGGACCTCTTTTTGGTGCAAAATCAAAGGTTTTTGGCAGACATGGAATTTTCACGTCATACATGAATATATTGCAAAGCAAGCTATAAATAATTCAATCAACAATTCATTACTGATAACAATCGAGTGTTTAAAGAATTGATAAAATAAAATGCAGTGATGAACATACCTTCCAATGCGTTCTCTCACGTTTTGATAGGAATGAGTTAAATGATTATCTTCTAAATAGCTGAGCAATTGCAGTAAAATTTTCTGTGAACGCCATTCTTGTTGTTGAAGAGCGCCATGAAGTAAATAGAGTCGACTCGCTTGAAGAAAAGACGATAGAATTTCTGCGCCTTGTTTTAAAGGGTCGTCCAAATAGATTCTTAGGATCCAAGTCAATCTTCTGGAGTCTCTATTTTCAAATATAGTCGCAACACAAGTTCCCCAATCGGCCAACGTTTCAGATGTAATATTACTGAAAACTTGTTTCATTATTGGCTCTAATGATGATTTCAATTTTGCGAACTCATCGAAACCCCAATGCTTTGAGCCGCGAAGAAATCCGGCAATTATTTCAGAAGCGCATCGATGAGCACTTTCTTGAGTTCCGGCAACGAATTCAGAAATCTTTGGCAATAATAATTCAATATTGAATGATCCAAAATTCCTAAACAAACCTTTCCATAACTGAAATCTTTTTGCAGAAAACTTATCTTTTCCCTTATTTTCTTCGAGCGACAAATATGTGAGAAATTGATTTAAAAATTCTTTATTCGAAAATTTTTCATAGACTGTAAGTTCACTTTGAGAATAATCATCGATTGCTTTCCGCATTGATGACAGCTTTTTATCATAAACTAACAATGGATTAGAGAAACAATAGAACCCAATGTGTGGCTTATCAATAAAAGTTGTGGAATTGAATTCTGTTTCATCGCTAATGTCGACAGAAACGTCTGTCTGAAGCCAAAGGTTATCAGTTGGCAATGGTTTAAATTCAATTTTGGGATGAATTCGTTTCTGTTGCTTCAAAACAGCACTAAAAGATGCGATTGAAATCTTTCTTATATAGAGTGTGTCGTGAATCAAGTTTTTAGCCATCAAATTAACAGCACTAACAGGTAGAGGGATGTCATGCCTTATTAACATACTTAACAACACATATGACAATTGATAATATCTCCAATGCCTGAGTAAAGAGTAAGTAAAAAATTCATAAAAAGATAATTCAAATAATAAATCAATTCGTAAAAGCCGAATGACTCACAAATTTCCACTTTCCATAAGTCCGACTAATTTATTGATCAGATCATTATAATAATTAATGTTCGCTTCATTTCTGTCTTTCGCTATTTTCAAGGCATTCGATATTTCTTCATCTGATGGATAATTGAAAGCAGGTTTAGGAAGACTTTTATTTTCGGTCCAAACTTTTTTAGCGACTTCGATACAAGTTTTAGGAATATCAACAGTTAGTGTTAATGTATCCAAATATTTGCGAACATAACCAGTTATTTCAACATCAAGTAAACGAATAATACTCGGCTTTTCCGAATGCTGTGCATTCACTAATGCAGGCCATAATTCATTGAGTGTCGACCAGTCGCGTGCTGTCAACAAAGAACTACCTTTGCGTCCGAGAATAACGTAAAGTGTTCCTTTGAATTGTTCGTGATTCAAATTTTCATCTTTTCTAAGATTTCGCAGAAGATCGGGTATTACTAAGGAATAGCAATATGGAAACGATCGAAAACAATTGAAAAGTGAGTCTTGAGCTCGAGCCCTAACTTCGCTGTAATGACTTGTCGCCAATTGCATTAAGTCAACAATTAAAGCTTTGTGGAGTTCAGTGAATGCCGTCAATGACTTGTTCATTAATCGCATCTAAAAATTAAATTTATATTCTCTCATAAACTATTAAAATAAAGTTTAACAGACAAACAAAGACGCGAGAAGTCAAAGAAAATATGTTTCTTATAAGTTTAATAAATTACTTCGTGTTGAAGTACAAGTCTGTCGACCATAAGTGCTCTGATGTGTTGTTTCTTTTTCATTAATTTATTTTCCAACGACTTTTTTACGACATGAAAACCTTTCCATCGCGTATCAAAATCTTGTTTAGTCACTCCCCAAAAGAATATCGAATTGTTATAAATCTATTGATTAGATTAAAAAAAAGAAAGTTTGTTGAGAAGAATTTCAATTTAAATCAAGCTCTCAGTCAAACCTTAATAAGAAGACAAAGCGATTTAGTGTCGTCTTCACAGACGGTCATTAAATGTACTAAAGTTGAACGCATTGTCTTTAATACAGTTTCTCGAATGTTCTCATTGTCTTTAAAACAAACAGATTTTGAACCAACGTTTTCAACTCGAGATGTATTATAAGGTATTAAAGTGTCATATCTTTTAACGAAAGACAAATATAAGAATGAAATTAGAAAGAAAATAGAAAAAAATGATGAAAAATATTTACAGAACAATATTGTCGCCCTTCCAAAGCGGTAGAGCAGAAGCCGCACCATTAATGCAATCGAGAATAATATGCAAACTCCGCTGAAGTTCTTCTCTCGAAAGTGACTTTTGGCCACTGATCCAAAATTTTAAATTATTTAATTCAGCCTTAAGGAAGCGTTCGAGAAGTAATTGAACGAAATTAAGTTCTTCTTCGCTAGAAATATGCCAATTGACGTTCAAATTGTGCACATCTCCAGCACAACCCCAGTCCTACATATTGTATATAATTAAATGTTTTTAGTGAACAAAAGACTTTTTATTAGAGGCATTTCATTCTCACTCTGATTGGGAGATCTTTTTCGAATTTGCCATAACTTTCCCACGACTTCGCAATACTACGAAAATCCAGTGCATGCAAAAGAGTGAGAGCTTTTAAAACATGTTTAAGTAAAGCACTCGATAGTAAATATCCTTTTCGGCACTTGAAATGAAGAGTTCGAGTCAGGACTTTAACGAGAAGATCGCTATAATCTAATAAATACTTTCCATCACAACGAACTAATTCGGAAATAATTTGTAAACTAAAAAGTAATTCGTGATCAAGAAACTCTTCATTTAAAATATCATCGCTTTCTGTTAGAGTTAGAACTAATTTACAGAAATGTGGCAAAAATTTTTGAAGTGATAATTTTGCGTTCGCCTGAAATTTTTAATCGAAACAAATAATAATCAAAAGATTGCGTAAATTTAAATAAATTCAATAAAATATTGATACCTTAGAACAGGAACGAACTAATATCGCAGCAAATTTTCCGGCGACTTTTGTCTCAAATATATGACTTGAAACAAACGAATGCAGTTTATCGATAGCACTCTATAATAAAAATATTAGTTTTATTTCTATTATTTCAAGTAATAAGTTATCAATAGAGCAATACTTCAAATATTGGAGGCGAGCACTGCAATAGAATGCTTCCGAAAGTGGAGGCCAGACCCACTTCTATGATGCCTTCTTCTGTATTCATTCTTTCATTGTCTTGATCTAAACGGTTTGTGTGCTCTAAAGAGCTGTTTTCAATCAATACGAAACAACGATCCATAAATTGAAGCACAAAATCTTCGAATTGAGCGGTAGCTAAACATATCTGTACTTCAGTTTCACTCAAATCAGTTCTCGAATCAACGGCTGACGAACAATCGACAATTGGTATTAAAGTGGCAAAAGTTGAAATGAATTGAAAGGTAACCATACATTTCTTCATATCATTCACATCGAGTCCGTCCAATGAATTCAATAAGAGGGGCAACACATGAGTCGGTCCTTCGGGATAATATTTACTACCTCTAACTAGAGCTCTGGCAATTGACACAACGCATTGCATGGAAGCCGAAAGTCTATGCGGTTCTGTCAATGTCTCTAAAGCCGAATACATCCTTTCAAGAACTGGTGGAATTACTATTTCTGGCCTTAAAAGTGAGAGGTGTTGAAGCGCTGAAGCAGACTCTGCGCTACCGAATCGACTAAACATTGAAATCATGACAACTGACGTAATGCTATTGACGAAATCATTGATATTTTGTTCAGTGAGTTTATAGCTATTAGGAATGGGTGTTCTCCACGAAGGCTTCTTATATCGCTCTCTATGCAGACGACTGATAAAAGAAGCCGGAAGTTTGAACAGCAATTGCTGTAACTTTATATTCCATTTGCCGGTATTCGACGGATGATAATAGGACTCAATTGCTTTAAACAGTTGCGTGACATGTGTTTGACAGTTGGAATGGTTGCCCAGCATTGCCACCAACCAAATCACAACTGAGTTTATATTGAAAACGCTATAACCTCTAGTTATTTGCACCTTATGTGAACCTCCCATCAAATTAAAACTTCTTATTAAATGAGTAAAAATTGAAGGGATATAAGGATTCCAATCGATATAACCGATTGTGTCATTTGCTAAACGAGCGAATAATGAAATGAGATTTTGCTCCCATGAAGGAGTGTTTTGCGAGGACTGCCATAAATTCATCAATTCTTCGAACCATAACTTGAATCCATTTTGATGTTGTTCTGGTGGTAATAAAGTTGGCAAAAATAATTCTAAATAAGCGGTAACTTTGATAATGAGTGTGTCGTACGGACACAATAGTGGTCGCCATTCATCTAACATTTCTTGAGTCGACTCATTCGAGAAATAAGGTCTTGAACTGCGAATCAAATTCTTGATGGAATTCTCGTAATTTTCAGGTATAAAAAGCATTCCTAAATTCTCATATTGTGAATAAAGTGTTGATTCGAATAAATCATATAAAGGACGCCACGGAATAGTTAAGTCATCACGAGATATAAGTTCACGCTTTCTATTATCAATTTAAAGATAGAAATTGCTTTCAAATTAATCAAATTTATTAATGAAATGAAGCAAAACAATAAAAGACTGACCGAAGCAAAGCCGACAACACATTCGCGTAATGCGAAACACGATTTAATTCGAGTCCAGGGATTAAAACAACTTGATATAAAGTATTGATGAAATAGATATGATCTTCTTTTGTAAAGGTTTGTCCATATAATCGCATATATCTGTTATTTATATAAGAATTTAATTTAGAAATCAATTCAAACTTTTTTAATTTATGTCAAATGCTTGTCAGCGGAGGCAATGATTTTCTCAAAAGTTTGTTAGACTCATGTATTTCGGTTCATGAGTTTGGATATGAACAAATTTTTTTGTCGACTCGTGTAGTTTTCGAGTTATTCGATTTTACATTTGTCATTGAATTGCTTTCTATTTACGATTTTTCTATTTTTAGTAATATTGAGATAAATCGTTAAAATAACATTTTAAATGACTTATTGATAGCCATTGAGTACTGACTCGACCCAACTCGAGATTTGGGATTTTTTTGTTAATATTCAGGTTCAGGTGGAGTGTAGGCTGTTCCGCAAAAGTTGTCAGCAAAAATATCAACGGAGGGACTAAAGAGAGAAATTAACTTCAATTCTGGAAATTTTGATGAACTCTTCCCTCCTGGCGAGAGGTACCATTTACCTGGGTTTTTCTGGCATGCAATTCTGTCTAAGGTGGAAGCATTTTTTGCGAATTTGGAAAAAAGTTTATTGCAATAATAACTGCAATAATAAGGCAATTATAACTTGAGTCTAAGATGTATGCAAATATACCTTCGGTAATTCAAAATTCATATAAATTGAGGTATAAAAATCCTTTCACCTTAGACAGAATTGCGTGCCAGAAAAACCAGGTAAATGGGTACCTGTGGTGGACCTGAGTTAATATTATTGCCATTTATGTTACATTAGGTTAGGATTAGGTTAAATCAATATATTCTGCGAGTTGGGTCGAGTCGGCACTCAATGAGTCATTTAAAATGTTATTTCAACGATTTATCTCAATATTACTAAAAATAGAAAAATCGTAAATAGAAAGTAATTCAATGGCAAATGTAAAGTCGAACAACTCGAAAACTACTCGAGTCGACAAAAAATTGTTTCATATTTGAACTCAAAGACCGAAACACACGAGTCTAACAAACTTTGAAGACAATGAATGTGTTCGCTGACAAACTACGATTTGACCATAAATTGAATTAATCATAAAAAGTAATTAATAAATGAGTGATAAGTGGAATGAGAGCTAAAGAGTGAATACTTGGAAAGGTCAGAAATCCAGGCGAATCCGTGTCTGTCATTCAGAATAAGAGTTCGTCCGATATTTGCTTTAATTAATGATAAGTATTCGACGCATTCTTCGTCTAAATATTGAGAATACGGTAAATAATTATTATATATTATCTCTTTTTGCGGATCAAATCCTAATTTATGTCTTCTTTGTTGACGCCATTCGTTGCTATCAAACGGATTGTCATTAATTTTAAAGTCTTTTAGTTTATTGTCAATCGAATCACTCATTGTTGATATCAATACTAATTATTAATATTTAATAAACAATAAATAAATTCAAAACTTATTCAATAGATTGGAAACAATGAAAAGTATTGAACGATAAAAATTGATTCAGAAATTCATTGAAATAAGAGTCAAACTGTTGTTTAAATATTAAAACTTTGAGCAGTATTTCATTCGATTTAATCATAAAATTAGTGTTAAAGCCATTAATGACGTCATCATTTCATGTATGACTTGCAGTTTGTTTTTAACTTTTGTTATTCTGTTACGAAACTCGATGATAGTTAAAAACTTGAAAACTTGTCACAACTTTCAAATTGACCCAATATTTCAAGTTTAACTAATTTGAGCTTATCTTTAAAATTATAATTAAATATAGTTTAGCCTTTGAGGAAGTTTACAATTTTTAATTTAATTTTAGTTCTTTACCAAATTTATAATTGAAATACCGGTCATTAAGTCTGAATATAAAAGTTTCTAAGCTTTTGTTCAATTATATTCTAATTATAGTAATTGAAAAATCATTAAATTATTAATCATTAAGTTGAAAAAGGTTATGATTTCATATTAATATTGATAATAAACTTTTGTGTCTGTAATCAAATGAAATCTTATCAAAAGATTTTTAATCGAATTTTGACAAAATAATAAATTATAACATTAAAACTTCAGTACACACCAAATTTTATCATCAATTTCAGTTCATTAACAACTTAAAAGAGAAAAAAATTACAAATTGTTTAAAGCGAGTTATAGAATAATATGAGAAAATTGAGACCATAGATAATAACATTCAATACTTGTTGGTTTGCAATATTCTTCTTTGCCGATAATTCCTCACTTTTCTTATCGTTTCGAGAGAAAGGGCCCACATTTCTTGTGAGAACACCTTTAATCTTAAGATCCTTAGTCTTTTCAGGAGATGGTCGGCCATCGACTGCAATCGGTTTTTCATAACCTTCGTCTTTAGCCTTTTGATCATCAATTGGTTGAACAGATACGAAGGCATTGCAATAACCATTTTTTCTAACGATTTTGTCGCAGTTGAGAAAAGTGTCTTTAATTGGTTCGAATTCGCAATTCTGACTTTCAATATCAGTACTCATTTTGATTGAACAATAATTGTTTCGATCAAATAAATAGAGTTTATAACCTTTACTAGTATTTAGTGTCAGAGCAGCGCTTATATCGTTCAGTGGTTTCTCGACTCCAAACTTTTTCAATTCAGAACTTAGATTAGAGAGAACTGGAGTATCAAATTCTGGACCGAATTCAAAATTAAAGCCTAAAACAGATGAGTCCGAAAAGACTAATTTAGTTCTGCCCTCAATCGGATCGAAAAACGCGGCACTTATTTTGGTTTTCATCAATTTGACTGCTTCGGGAACAGTTGATCCCATCTTTGCTTGTGATCCCTTGTGAGGCAGATATACGAGAGCTCCCCATTCGACTTGATATTGATTCAAGTTCTTGAACGTAAAATAGTCTCCATTTTCGAAGTAAATGCTCGAACCTATGAAATCGACAATAGTTTCGTGATTCAGAATAGTTACGGCCGCATCGACTGGTCCTTTCATCTCATTGTAAACTTTGCTCACAGGACAGGGGCCCAAAATTTCTTTGCCTTTATTTAAAAGCCAAACTTCATTTTCGCGAAACAGAGCTATTGTTTGGTTGTGTAATGTTGTGATCGCATCGATAATAATTGAGTCACAAATTTCGTCGCTTTTGATCTCATAAATGAATATTAAGGCAATCAGTGCTATGAGAATGCGTTTGACTTTCATTTCCAAAAAAGTGAACGAATAAAAGAGAATCTGAATTTTTTTTGATAATTCTCTCGATTTAAGTCTTAAGTAATCAAATTAAATTTGAAATTGCGAACAAAGTTATGCTATGAAATCGAATTTGATTATATATTTGAAGCTCTTATGAAGGTCTAAGTCTTGAAAGAAAGGCTTTGGCTATTGAAACAAATCATTTTACTTCTCTCTGAAAAAATTGTTAAAGTTTTTATTTAAATAATAGAACGAATCTGTGCTTAAAGTTGTTTTGATTCGTTTGAAATACTTTTCACGAGCAGTCAAACTATGGAATATTCGTTCAGAGCATTCTTTAGACTTGAATTAAGATTTATTAAAGATCTTGAGGTTTCTTAAATTAATGCTTTCACTTTTGAAAATTTAATAAAAAGTTTTCCAAAAGTTAATAGAAAATGACTCGAAATCAAACTCAACTCAACCCTCCATTAGAATAAAATCATTTATTACTTATGTCTGAATTCGATTAAATAAATAACTTTACTTTTCATTATTAATTAAAATGATATCAAATGATTCTGCAATACAAGCATAAGAATTGCAATACAAATAAAACTTATTTTGTATTTAAATATTTGAACTTTTTTGCGATAATCGAAACTTAGAAAAAAGTCTCAGAATTAAATACTTCTGTGAATTAATATTACATTAGAGTTAATAATAAGAATATAAAATTGGATAATTTTCAAAGACAACCACAGAATTATCAAGAATTTTGAAGTAAGCATCAAATGATTGATTTAAATTTTAAAAATAAAGTCATTTTTTATAGCGGCACTCTTTTAAAACTCGATTACGATATATTGGCATTAATTCAAATATGAATGAGTGCCAAAAAACTTTTCGCGAAAAAATATTTGAAAAAAATAAAAAACATCTAAACAGCATTCGAGAGCATGCATTGCATTACAAAAGATAGTGTAAGTTTTCAACACATTTACTGTAAGT
>JAQIWZ010000749.1:0-16065 GCA_034697245.1 Malaconothrus monodactylus | reverse complement strand
GCGTCAAATTGAGTATTAATGAAATTGTGAGCTCAATTAAAAATAAATTTTCATATATTTAATTCACTAACACAAAAAAGGAGCGATAAATTGAAATCTATAATTAGACTAAAACATGTAATGCGTATTCAGTTGCTTATAATTATAATTTAATTACTATAGTTTTTAGCTAAACCATTTGCAGAAATGCATTTGTCTCAAAGTATTTTGGCCGCCCTTTTCATGCTTAAACTTATTTTTCGCTAATTACATCCAGAGGTGAGCTATAATTATATTTAATAATAGTCTAAACTTTACAGGTTTGTAACTTTAGAGTCTATCGAAATAGAATATATGTTGAATAGAAAATTGATTATCTGTGAGATAACTAATTATTTTCGACTGATTTTAAATCAGTCGAAAGATAGTAATTAAGATGAGTCAACCAGCACTTTATTAAATTAAAATTTTAATGAGTAAAGCCCATAAAACATCTTCTTTACGATCCAAAAGATGGTTTGAGTCATTTAAGTGACAATGAAAGAGAATTATCGATTGAAAATAAGTTGGAAAAAAATCGATACAAAATAGTGAGCATGACTGAAGTGATACATCCTTTTCTAGATGTACTCTCATTTTCCTCATTCGTTCTTTTCATTCTAACGATTACATGAAATAACAAGTATATAAAAAAGAAGAATTATATAGAATTTAGTAGAAAATCGTAATCATGAGGGAACGCGTGTCCTTAAGACCAAGTTTGCAAAAGTGAAAAGTTATGTTTTTCGCGTTTCACATTAAATCTTCGCCTTAAGTATATCTGTTATTCTAATTCTCTATATGAGAAATGGCTTAATGTTTTCTTTGATCGTTAAACTTTTCTAACCTTAAGAATAACAACTATCAAAATTGTAATCCATTGCTTTCAACTACTAAAGGATTACACAGTGTTCTCATAATAAGAGCTCTTCATCTGGAAGTTTAGGATAATTGAATTCTTTATGTGCACAACAGTAGAATTAATTGAATCGTAAAAAAAGAAAATTTTTTACATAGCATTTGATACAATGCCCAACTTTCCAGCTATTGTGGAGTTAAATGTCGGAGGCGTTAATTACACGACGTCTCTCTCGACACTGACTTGTGAACCAAATTCACTTCTCGGAGATCTATTCACTGGTAAAACAGCGATTTCACTGGACTCTCAGGTATGCATTAATACAACAAACGACATATTTTTCGCTATCAAACCTTAATTGAGGTATGCATTGGTCTATTCAATGCTCTACTAATGCCTAAAATAACGTTTTTATTATAATAGTTGTGCATTCCTTTGAATTATATATTGTATTGAATTATTTCTTTCATTCGAATCGCGTTTCAGCCCTTATTTTATTCATTTATCACTTACAGACCATTTTATTCCTTAATCAAATCCCAAATTCAAGTAATAAATATTCAGTTTATTTCTTTAAATAGAAAAAATTCAATTTTCTAAAACTTGTTCATTACTTTTAATGCGAATTACATTCAAGAGAATTGATGCGTAACTATCGTTAAGTAAAATAACTGCTTCTCTATTAATAATCAGATTGAATCTCAAGAATAACAGCTCAAAAAATTGTTTAACTTTGTTTCTAATGTATTCGTCAATTATAGGATTTTCTTTTTCAGAATTGGGTACAAATCGAATAAATAGGTAATAAAGCTCTTAGAGCTTGTGAAACAAGTCAAATAAATTCAATCACTTTCATACATAAACATTAGCAATTGTTTTTCTTATAAAGAGATTTGAGGTTATAATTTGTAACATCAACTTTTACTATAATTTTCATTCAAATAGTAATGAATTTGATTCTGATCGCAAATTCAAATTTATTTATTTATTTATTCAACTTGTTTGATGAGATAATCCTTTGGCAATAACTCAAAATTGAAAAAGTATTTCATTGAAATTCATTTTATAACTGTATAAAAATTGAACTAAAATATTTATTGTTAATAGTGTTGAATATTAGTTGTAGTTTAGGCGAAAACTAGAATTACTCTTGACTTCAGGTCCTTAGAAGTTATAAATTGATTCAATGATTAATGGTTTGTACAAATGATTTCTCTGAATAAATCTCTTTTCTACAAAACTATTTGACATCATTTCATATTGATTTAAACCAATTCTTCTTGAGCTCATGAGTTGTATTGATTTCCACATCTCTTATTGTAGAATTTAATTGATATTTCCTCTTATCTAACATTTGTTTCACTTAATTGAGCACTTAATTCTACAAATATCGAAATGGATGTCTTGATTCAGTGACACTTCATTAACTCAGATTAACTAAAGTTGAATACTGGAGTTCTGACAAAAAGAATGATTAAGCCTTAGTCAGGAATTTTCTAGAGCTAATTTAGAAGCCCTCGAATGCTTTAGCTTATAATTCATGTTTAATATTTAACATTAACTTCTTCTATAAACAACTTGAGTTTCGTTTGTGAAGTAAGAATATTGGCTTTCCATTTATTTTGATAGACTATATCTGCTAGAAATCAATTTTGTTGCCCTAATAGTTGGCTCACGCCTTTATCTACAAAGAATAATGTAAGTAATCTAGCAGTTGTCGCGCGAGGCAACAATTTTTAGCCTAAAAACACACTAAATTCAATGCTTTAGATTCGATGCCTTCATTGAAACTACAAATTAAATACAAGTTTAAAACTCATTCATTTATAGCAAGGAATATATAGTAATTATTATTTTAATAATAATACATAAAGCAATACAGACTGTAAAGTTCATAAAAATTGAATAAAAAAATGCATCAAAAATAAATCTTTGAATTATGAAAACCTAATAAAATTTTGATCACTATCAAAATCCTGCTCCATGAGCAATAATTCATAGTTATATTACTTTTTACACGAAAGTGAACGATATGATAGAGCTTATAAACGATTCTTAGCTCATGAAAAACTTTAAGTTTTTAAATTTTTGACATTCGATCTGATTTTCTAATCTTAATCTCTGAAACCAGAGTTTCGGAAATTTGAGCTCAAATTTAATTTAGAAAATTAATCTCAAAGAAACGTTAGTCAACAAATCTTAATGAAAAAAGTGCATTATTGGAAAGATATATAAACCATTGTTAGAACATGTTTGTTGAGTGTAATCGTAAAGATTCAGTTATTGCAAAGATTCAGTTATTGCGAAGTTTCAGTTATTGCAAAGTTTCAGTTATTCTCAAAGATATAGTAATTCATTCTTGAAATAAAATAATGCGTGTCTATGAAAACAGAGCTAAACAAAGAAATTGTGTTTCTCTCTTATAATATTACTCAAGTTTTATGACAAAAACAATTGAGACTAACAGTTATCAAGTTATAAATCTTAACGAAGATAAATGTAGTTCTTATTTACACATCAAATACTATTCTAAATGTTAAACAACAATATTATAGCGAGAATAACGAAATAATTTAATATTCTCACGAAAATAAACTCATTATTATAGTTATCTTGAAGAAGTGGAATAGAAGTGCAATAATTCCGTAATAATTCCGTAATAATCTTGGAGATTAAGATATATTTCTGTTCCAAATAAATTCTATTATCACTAAATAGTTTGATATTTGATGATAGCTTATAGTAATATAATCCAAATATAGGGTCGTTATTTCATCGACAGAGATGGCCAACTTTTTCGTTACATCGTTGACTACCTTAGAAATAAAAAAGTCTTATTGCCGGAAACCTTCAAAGAACGAGATCGACTCAAAGCAGAAGCAGAATATTATCGTCTCTCAGATCTAGTCTCACAATTATCAACAGCCAAGAAATTATCTTTGACTCCATTACCGATAACACCACCGCCCGCTTCCCCTGGAATCGGAGCGAATGGTTACATAACAGTAGGATATCGCGGCTCTTTCGCCTTCGGACGTGACGGACTCGCGGACATCAAGTTTCGTAAATTAACTCGAATACTAGTGGCGGGAAAAGTAGCCATTTGTAGAGAAGTATTTGGCGAAAGTCTTAATGAGTCGCGAGATCCCGATCACGGGCACGACGATCGATACACAGCCAGATATTTCCTCAAACATTTATGTTTAGAGCAGGCTTTTGATAATCTACAAGAAGCCGGTTTTCGTTGTGTCGGCGCGTGTGGAAGTGGAACCTCTTGCGGAACCGGAACTGAACCTTTAAAACCTGGAATCGATTCTGATGAAAACCGATGGAATCATTATAACGAATTTGTTTTTTGTCGGCCTTAAGCTTTTTATCGATAAAGTGGTCAAATAATAATTCACAACAATATTAAACTAGAGAGTAATCTTTGTAAAAGGTATTAACTTATTATTGTTATGAATGCATTTCATAACATTTGACTCTGACTTTTATAAATTTTCGAAATGTTTCGATTCCTTATTATTGGTTATCAATTGAGTATTATATCAAGTATTAGGTTTGAAGTGGAAATAATTTCTCAATATTTCCATATTTGAGTTGGAAGTTGTTTTACTTTTTAAAGATATTCTATTGATATATACGAATCAAACATTATTGTTTTAAATTTAAATCTAGTTTTGTAAATATCAAACCAAACCTATTAAGTGTATTTTGGGATCGCGTTAATAATTGAATACATATATCGATTTCGATCATCATATTGTCGATGCGAATACTTATCATAGATATTATTATAGATACTGTGATTTATATATATATTATTACTTTATTAATGAAAATAGAGCATTGGTTGCAGAGTTGTCGGTCACTAAACGGAAAGGGCTAATCAGTCACATACGCAATATATGGCAAATTTAGCCCAAAATTTTAATTAAAGACGTGACTCAATGAAAATATTGAGTAAGTCTTTAAAAACAATTTTGTTCGCTTATGTGCAGCGCATCGCTTACTGTTGAACAATAATTGAGGTCTCATGTATTCACTAATGCTAACTAATAATTCCACTTATAGTTTATTAAATACCACATCCGATAACGTATTCGTATGAGAATAATAAGAATCATCAGAATAATGAAAATCACACTTTCCAAAACTGCTTTCAATTAATAGCTCTAACCTTCTATTCATTATTTAAACCAATGAAAATCTCAACCTTTGTCTCTGAATTCCTGTATTAATACTTATTAATTATAGATATTTTGGTAATGTTATAACTCAAACAAATTGATATTATTCTCGATTTATCGAAAACTACAACTGAAATGCTTTCATAATTGAATACAGATTTCAATTAAGTTCGTGTTTGGAAGAAAAAATAAATTTCATTAATTAAGTCATATATAAGATGTTTATTATATTCCTTAGAAAGTCATGTCTAGTCTATAGATAATTACTGTAAAAGAGAAACTTATATTCAATTTAATTTATAGTATTTTTCAAAATAATTAACAAATAGTAAGTTTGAAAGTAAGTTATAATAAGTTTGAAATACTTAGTATTTTGTTTGTGCTTTTATTTTGAAATTTATTATAAGTTAATCTCCGCTTAAATGTCTTTCATATGGTGTTAAAAATATTTGAATTTGCGATGAATTTTAAAACTTATAATCAATTGTTCAAAGAGTTTATTGGATGTTCTCTTAACTAAAAACTGGATTTAAATTTCAATGAAATTTTTCAAAATATTGAAATAAGCAATATATCAATGATTGCTATCATCAATATATAAAAGATTTGAATTTATCTAATGTTAAAACATAAATAAATAATACATATTTGTTAGTAATTAATGAACACAAAATAAATGAATAAAATTATGAATATAATCATTAAAATAAAGAGAAGGGATTCTTCATACAAAATATCGTATAAGTTGGGGCTGCGATTAAAGTTTGTGTGAAGTCGACACTTCTCTAATACTAATCATTGTATAACTTATTATATTTGAAGCGATTCTAATCTCAGAGATTCTGCTGTAATTTAATCCAAATAAGTGAACAAAAATTAACTTAATTTGATTAAAAAATCAAAGATTAAAATCAAGAATCAAATAAATGGGGCTCTGAATAAAGGCTTATAATAAAGCAAAACAATGATATTTAAGTGTTATGACTACTTTCTATGTAATAATTTTATTTTCACATGTGGTCTATATTAAGTGCAATACAATTATTGGCTATTATTATTAAAGTTAATATTATTATTATTATTACAATTATCATATTCGGCGAAAGCCTTGTTCTACTTATTCTAAAAAAGGCTATATTGTGATGATATCAATAAAAATTAGTTGTCTTTTGATTGAATACTTTAATTATTAGCATTCAATTTAATCAATATTAGCTTTAATTATTAGCTTTTATAATAGATATCCTCAAATAGCACTTCAATAGTACTCCTGTTATGATTTATATAACTTCTAAAACGCTAATTTCAACATTAATATAGATTAATTAAAATGCTTTCAGAACTTTCAAACTAAGAATAAGAAAAAGTTTGAACTAAATACTTATTTTATGAACTTCAGTGTTGTTGATGTTTGAATAATAAATAATTTTTGGCAAAATTTGATTTATATCATGTTTTTTATTTTAGATTATTCTTTATTTGACTAATAAATCTATTATTATAGATAATAAAAATAAATTAAAGCTGATTATAAAAATTCAAAATTTATTCATTAGAGCTCAACTCTAATGAATAAAATGAATTTATGGACAGAATAAGATTGAGCTTCAATAAGATTGATAGAAAATACTTAAATTCATAGTTAATTTGTTTTTTCAATTCTCATAATCGACGCAATGAAAAGAAAGGTAAGCAAAAAGAAATGAAATTATTTATTATGATTTATATTTATAAAGCGTTGAGTCAATTTCATATAATTACAAACTGATCGCTAAATCAATATTTTGCTTCTCAATTATGACTGAGAGCTCTCTTCAACTAATCTGTAAATCAAATAGTGATTCGATTTAATTAAAATTTGCTTTCAGTTCAAATGATTCGAATAGGAATGCATTAATAATATGAATTTGAATCTGAATTTTAAGCCATGAGTATTTAGAAATATTTGAGAAATTATTTGAATTGCACGACATTGTTTTGCGTGATTTGAAAATTTTCGAGATTAGTTTACAGAGAAATAATTGGATCAGTTATGTGTAGGCTTTAGTATTTGGTTTCAATCGCAATATTCAAAATATGAGTCTTAATTCAAATTCAGAGAAATTCTTTATTAAAATTAAGCTTTTGGTAAACTTTTATAATGAAATACTTATGTAAAGCAGCTGTCATTCAGATGATAAACTCTCATACATATGAAATTAATAAACTGTCATTTATTATTCATGAATATTCACTTGTACTAAAAGTGATCGCAACTATTTTCACGAATACATAAATCAAATACTGGTTATCAACAAAGTTAATATCAAATCATAGCTCAAATATTAGAAATCTTAGTCTGAATTCTGATGATGAAAATGAATAATGAAAAGAAAGTTGTGAGTAATTATACTTAAGAACTACTTGAATAAACTTTTGGATCCAAACTTCAAACTTAAGTGTAGTTCTATTTGAGACCTACTCTTCTACTCATAACTCGTTTACAGTAGAAAGAGATTAGCGCTTAGAAACTGCTATTAACAAGAAATAGTGATATGAGAGCATCAATGAATTCTCATTTCCAGGCATGGACTACAACTACAACAACTTTGAGCATTATTTAATCTATAAAGTTATACTAGAGTTAGGAGTGACTCAATATAGTTCAGTCAATACCAGACTCTTTCTGAGGCTTTTTTCTAATGACTCGCGTTTTTTACTGTTTTCCATTTTTGGTTCTTCTCCAAAATGGTATTTTTTTTGTCACTCCGAACAAAGATTTGAGGTTATTCTAAAGCAAACACTTTGAAAACGCTGAATAGATTTTGATTGCACACAAATATTCTATTATTTAAGTTATGCATTTGAGAGATGTGTGCAATTGGTTCTGTTTTTTCTCAACACTTTGAGTTGAGCTCTAAAACAATCTCTCAAAAAGTAAAAACACGTTAAAGGAAAAAATTTTTGCATCATTGAAAGTAAGTATACATTAGATATTCTTTCAGATAGTATGCGCTTTCGAGTCGACTTATTTAAATATTTACAATTTGAAATGTATGCTTAAAAGTACTGTTTAAATGCTCGAAAAAACTTCAAATTCATATTTCATATAACTTCATATTTATTTCAAAAGATATGCAAACTCTGAATGAAAAAGAAATAGATTGTATCAAAAAAAGTTTCAACTTTTTCATAATAACACTTTATTCGACAATAAGATATGGTTTCAGTGAAGCACATATCGAATTGTATTCTTGAATGCATTTACTCTATATATAGGAAATGATAAATTATTAACTCATATTCAGTATACGCAGTAATAAGTTGTACAGTTAGTGAGAGACGTGCATTAATTCTCATCAAACTTATAGCAAGAGATATTTTCCAACAAAATTATTTATTGGTATAAATAAAGAATACGTCAGTGACTTCTGTAATCAGTTGTGATCAATGTTTGAATTACTTCATAACACGATATAGTGATTCTATCATTACTGCATAAACTAAATTGTGATGAATTTCTCAAAAATATATATAAAGAAGTTTTTGATGTAACACAAATTTTTCAAATTTATTTAAATTTAGACCAGAAAATTCAATGAAATTCAATTTAGAATGAAATCGACTGCAAAGTCAAAGCATTTTTAAAAATAAAATATTTTTCAAATTGAATTCCTTTTTTGAATGTTTCATGAAATCTACAAAAAAGGATATCTATATTTTGAGCCCTTAATAGAATCATATAATTTATATTTTAGCAATAAATGTAATGGAAAATATTAATTATGAAATATAATTGAGTGAGAATCAAATTTAACTAATTATAGCCTTATTTCGAAAAAGACTCTCTAATGAAAATTGATTTTTCAATCAATTTATTCATTACGTTATCTTTAATTCAAAATTTTGGGCGGATTTTTATTTGAAAACAACCATTATTTCTCTTTATTGTCAAAAATTATTTTCAAAAGTTGTATTTGATTTGAAAGCATTTTTTTGAATTTAGTCGATTCGAAATTCATTAACTCTTCACTTAAATGAACTAACTTTTTATGGTTAATAGAAGTGCTCGACTGTAGCTCATTCGAGATTGTATTTAGACATCATTTTCTAACTGATTACGAGTTAGAAAAACATTACTTTCGAACTATAATTAGATATAATTATTTCGTTTGAACGTTGAGATAAGGATTGGATTTGAGAAAATTTGAATCAAACATTTTGTGCAGAATAAGAAAAAAAGGCAAAAGTATAGGTTTTCTAATTTATTTGAGATAGTGTTTGATGTTCTCTAACCTGAAGAACAACAAACCAACATTAGGTGAAACGAGTAGTTCTGATCCACATAAAAATAAATCGATAGACATTACTTACAATCCGATCTTAGATACAAGTTGACAGCATTACTATCTTTCAAGCTTTCATCTGGATATCACAATTTTGTTAAGAATTTTTTAGATAAACCCTCAAAATAGAGTTTTGAGTAATATTTTATGACAATATTTCATCCTTTAGAATAAGTATCGAATAAATTACTTGTGATTGATATCGAACTTGTTTACGTTTTCTCAACTAAATTAAGTAAAATTTTACGAATTTTTCATGAATTCCTTGAACTTAATTAAAGTTTCTTATAAACTAAATTAGATTTACTTTTATTGATTTCCTATAAAAGCTTTTTCGAAATGAAATAATTAATAAACATAATAAAAGTGTTGACTAACACAATATGAAATATGGATTCGTGTTTGAAAATTACTTGTTTCAAAATGTAGACTTTGGTTTAAAGTTTCATTGAGCTATAAATTTGCTTATCTTTGCGATAGAATATGTATTCAATAGTTATTAGAGCAACAGAATTTATTCGGAATTTCATCAAATAACTTGATTATAAAAGAGATTATAATTAATACTTAATTAAATTTATTTCTAATAGAAGTTTGATTTTATTCCGTCACAAAGACATAACTCAATAAATAAATTACTTTAAAATTGAAACTTGAGTTTATTTGAATTGTCTTTCATTAATTTCGCAATAATTTTGTTTTATTTTTTAGATATAATTAGTTTCGCAAAACTCATTAATAATTCATATCTAATACAGATATGAAGATATGATGAAATCATTAGATCAAAAAATAATCATCTAATTGGATATATATAGAAAAAAAATATCAAAATTTCACAATTATTGTTAAGTGTTTGGAAACCTAATAATTCATCGCATTATTTATATAATAAAAATTTTTTGTTCTCTCTTGTGATTTACATGAAATGATATATAAAATGATAAATTTCTATTGACTTATGTATTTGTATTTAAGAAATACTATGAGCCCTTTGCTCGAACCCAATTCTTGCGAGTTTCAAATTTCTTATTTCTTATCCAGAATCCCAATTGAAGATTAAACCAATGAATCAAATGAAGTAGTGATTACTTGAATGAAGTAAACAATTGGGAGAATGAGATCAAATAAAAGTTTCTTATTCAGTATGATTTATTGGATACTTAAATATCAGTAATTCATTGATATAACTTTTATAATATATTTCTTTTAATCTACCATTTCTTTGACAAGTGGATAGAATTTATAAATCAACTCTCACTGAAACAGATAATAAATTTTCTAACTTTAGAAATCTATTTCCTTATTTTGTTTGAAAGACTATCAATATCTGACAATATTGTATAGAATATAATTTATTTTTACTACAGAAAGAATTTGAAATCAACTCTAGACATAATTGAATAATGTTTATTCTAAACTGTTTTGTTGTGATAACTATAATACTCAACAAAATGATAGAAAGATAGAACAAACAAAAAACCACTTTCTAACTGTATATTTGGAGAAAAGTTTTCAATTTTGTTAAAATTGTTAAGTCTAGACAAGCTTTTATTGATCTTATACAAAGAATTTGCTCTCAAATTTTGCCTATACTTAGTCTCGATTGTATTTTTAACAATTTTCATCATATAATTTAAATGATATTATTTCTTTTTCGTTATTAAGAAGTGATAAAACTAATAACTTTATATTATTCTCTTATTCATGTTCAAGAATTTGAGAGACTTTTAATGTTCATCTGATGAGCTCGTCATAAAAATTTAGTGAAACCACGAATTGATTTTTGTAAATTTCTTGAAAAGTTAAACTGTTTTCTATTTCATTTTAAAGGCTTTAAAACCAGATTTCATATGAAATTTGTAAAATTATTTCATGTAATTTATTCACTCCTCTATACGGTTATAATGAATATTCATTCTTAAAATTAGTTTCCATGCATTCACATAACAAGTTAGGGAACAACTAATTTTGTGCCTATTCGCGTAAATATTAACTGAGCCTTTAGTTCAAAATTTCGCTATTTTCGAAATTATATGTAAACCCAACTCAACCTATAGTAATAAATTTGATAGTTTTAAACTTCGAATTGAATGGAATATTCTTTTATTAAAGTGCAGAATAATGCAAAGCTATTGAGTGCAATTAGTGAACTGCAAGCATATAATTAAATCAACTCTTATAACGTGTCTTTTCAGAACAAAAAATCAACAGAATATTAAATATGAAACTTATATTAGCGTTGACTTGACTGACTTGTAGTGCATGAATAGCATGAATTCTTATTAGAATCTGGAAAAGAATACGCTGTTCAATTCGTTGAACATAACTTATGTCGATAATCAATCAGATTAATCATATCCAAAATAACTTTATTTAGCTATTTTACTATTTCTTTACATATATTTCTGTCATTTTCGATCAAATATGTCGGATAAAAAAAAAAGTTTATCCGAACATTTTCTTGACGTGTTTCGCTTCTATGCTCTATAACTTTATTGATTTTGTAAATGCTGTTCTCATCTACGAAACATGCTCTCCATTTTTCGACATTCAGTTGATCTCAATGTAATAAACCTAAAAATAGCTTTTATAGTATAACACATTTTTACTTCAAATGTGCGCACAGAATATCACGTAAAGAATTATTCCGACTCTTTTGTTTAAAATTTATAAAAGTTCTGTATCAAATCAATTTATTTTGTTTCACTTTTTCAATCAATCCATCACTTTGTCGTGTCGTGTCTTTCAAACAAATGAATTTTTCACTTGTTAGGAATTTCTTCAGATATAAAATAAGTTATCTTTTGAAGAGAACAATGTTTGCAGTCGAAGATATTTGTTAAGAATTTAAACGATTAAATTCTGCAGAACTAAAGCATGTCTTTGGGTTAAAAGTTTTTTCCTATCAAAGTATTGTTGACGATTTATTTGTTTTTTTCTCGAGTAAATTAGTTTTGTGTGTCATCTGAAGAAAAAATAAAAATAAAAGTTTTTTTTTATATAAAAAATATAGAATTCATGGGGGAATTGCAATTCATGTGATTGAAGGTTTTGAGAAATTTGAAAAAGTATTTCCAGGAAACATTTCATCTCCAAAGTAGTTATATCAGCAAAACTGGTGCATTACGATATCTTTTTCTTCTTCATTTTAATAACCTTTGAATTTAAGTGAACATTTAAGCGCACAAAATATGATAATCAGAGTTCGTAAACTTTAGAATTTGTTAAAAACAATTTCTGTTTTCAAATTTTATTTTCTAACAAAAAAACTCAAGTTTATTGATTTTTTCATAAAGTAATTCATAAACCCTCAGGAAATAATTCTTCAAACTCAAATCAACGAATGAATTCATAAATAAATAATAGTTTTTACATTTCAGAATCACACGTCTCAATAAAAATACAATACTTGAAAAAAATTTTCGGTGTATTTGAATAATGAGATCTTAAAGATTGGAAATAAAGTTCAAAAGTCAAAATTTAATGATCATAATTTTTTGACCAATTTATAAAATATAACATAAATATAATTGAATTTAAGCAGAAAAACAATTTTTTTCTAACAGTCACTAATTGCTTGCTTTCAAAATTAATTAAATTAGAATCAAACTAAACCTATCATTATTTGGAGTTTAATATTTAAACTAATCTTCTTTCTTATCTTCTTATATAATTTGATGGCACTCTTGCTCCAAAATAAGTAATTTTCTTTGAAGATTTGTTGAATAATAAGTATTTAATTTGAAAAACTAACTCAACTCGTTATTATGAACGAAATAATGAGAATATAGTTATAGAATTGCAATGCATTTCATTGCGTTCGCATTATTGTAATCGTAAGTTATGCTGCACTTTATCTCATGCTTCAACGCTTTCCACTATTGTATTCATTCAATCAATGAATATCACTATTCTCTGAATTGAATGCTTTCTTAAACCAAAATAGAAATTGAGAAAATAATTTTTTGAATTTTGAACGAATGTTCGGAATCAATAAAGCATTATTAGAAAATTCATTTCTAACTTGAGTACGCACTCAACTCAACTCAACTCAAATCTTTCCGTTAGGCATTAACAGTATATTTATAGAACTCAGTTATTATCCAATTCTATCTGAGACGAGGATTATTTATAGAGACTCTTATACTTCTTCATAGCTTTCGTTTAGCTTCTCTTTTTGACTCAACATTAGATTATTTTCATTAATTCTTTTGGTAGTCGACCTTTGCCTCTAATAATACTGTATAACAGCGAAACTTGGTTTGTGGGTCAGTTGAATCTAAACTCACTAAAAAAGTACCTTCAATACAATTTACATAAGCACAGCCTTTAGGAGCGATTGAAGAGAATTTGATGTTTGCTATCGCAATGTTACGTATATTTTTTGCATTAACCCAAACTCAAATCGTAACTTTACAGTCAAGTTAGATTTTAAATGATAAGTAAAAATCAATAAAAGCTCAACTATATTTGCTTAATACTGACTTATGATTTAGATTTGAAAATATGTTAAGAACATAATTTAATCCGCTTCAAAACTCAATTTTATATTTAATCCGATTGTATGCAATGCATAAATGAATGCACTATTCATAAGACATATCAATTATAATGTCTCTCACGAGTAGTTTCTGATTTAGCAATTCTTTGGACATGGAATTGAGCCACACATCGATCTAATGTCGAAATAACGAATAAAATATTTGATTCCTTTGATCTTTGAAACAATATTATCGAAACTGATATGAATAATAAATAACATGAAATTATTATAAGATTAAAGAACTTATTTGAGATGAAATATTATTTTGAAAGAATGCATTATTTAAAGTGCAATCATTTTATAGTAAAGTGAAACACTTTATAATTTATTGGATCATTTAACTATCTTTTTAAAACTTGAACTACTATCTGGTCCTGACTTAATTTCAACTAAATTTATGTCAAACAACTCACGCAAAGCTAAGTTTTAGTCATTTTAATTGTTTAAATTTAAATTTTCTCTTTCCTTAAAATTAGTTTTATATTTAGAAAATGTTTTAATGGATGACATTTATTACGAATGCTTCACAGAATGTTCTGTATATTAATTAAACTGTAGACTTAAACAAAACATTCCATGAGATGAGGTCAACCATTTGAGGTAATTCTTAGAGAAGCAATAGTTCACAATTCTTTACGGACATTACTTTTTTCAATTATGATCTGTGAAGAAAGCAATACAACAACAAGAATCGAATTCCATTGGAATGCTTCTCATATTTCTTTAGAAACAAAATGAGATTAATTTTGAGGCAACAGTAAGAATAAGAGCTGACATGACTTAAAAGCTAACAAAAAGATGAAAATCGTCTCAAAACCTAAAATTTCCGGTAAAATAAAACATTTTATGCCCTTTCAAATTACTTATTGTTTTGTTGGATTTATTATTGTTAAGAACATAATTGAAGGTCTGGCTTGAAAAACAGCGGATAAAAATTGTTGCCTTTTTTAATTATGAATTAATTGTTAATCAATGTATAAAATTGTTAGAAAGCTGTGGCGCTGTTTCTGAAAAACCTTAACATTAGGAAAAGCATATTAACAGAATATTTACTTTTAAAGCCACAGGGTTTTAATGCACATCACTTTAACATTTTTTTAATAACGATAGCAATTCTAACTCTTGAGTGCGCTTCAAATCTTAAACTTTCTATAGATTAAGTTTTGAAAGCATTTCTTAATTACTATTAAAAAGAGCTAAAAATAAATGTTTTTCAAGCTTTCAATTTATTACATGAGTGAATCTGAAAAGATATTTTTCAACAATTTTGTAAAATAATTATTGCGCAACATGTCATTAAAATAGTTTAAATAAAGTCTTATTTTGAAATTTTTAGCCCTGAAAGAATAAATTCTTATGAGATTCCTGTTTATTAAGGCATACAACTTATTTCACTTCATTTCAAGTGATACTTAATATTTTAAACTCTGATCTGCAATTGAGTTTGAATTATTAATTTGATATAACTTCAAAGCGTAACACAAGCCTTCCTTTCATCTGAATGGTTATACTGCTAGTGATTTATTGGAATCTCACAACAATAAATAAATAATGATTAACTATTAAAAGCTGATATCTTCTTTCGATAGGGAGTTCAGAAAAATTGCTTTAGAGTAGATTTTGAGCTTTATTTTAAAGAAGAGATGAGGTGTTGAGCTGGAAATAGACAAAGGCTGAAAAGTAGTAGTTTATAAACCAGTAATGGATCTTTAAAAAAGCACAAAAATTCAGAGCATCTAAAAGTTGATTATGTTCTTCATTTAGCCTCAAAGAATAACTTTCAAAATTTATATAAAACAAACTGCAGTCAGTATTAATTTGATACAACTTTGAAGAATTTTTCAGAGAATAAAAGATAACAAAATGTAATTATATGAGAAATATTACTTATAAGAGAAGGCCTCAACTTTTATTATCTAAAAATGAAATGTTTTCAGGCTATAATGTAACCAATAGTCGTCTTCTATAACTGTCTTTTTTATCGCTATTTTGTTAAAAGAAAATCTCAAGTCTTGCTATGGAATAACTTTTTCTAACAAACAGGACTTAATAAATATATTTTTGTTTGACATTATCATAAACTTCCTGAAACGTCATATATAAAGCAGTTTTAATCCGTGGGCTTAC
>JAQIWZ010000748.1:0-16079 GCA_034697245.1 Malaconothrus monodactylus | reverse complement strand
GATTAGACTTTTCGGAGAAATGGAAAGGATATCGAAATTGAGAAAGTCTGGCTTATTCTAAATGAAGAGGATTTTGGCAATGGGCCAATTCTGGCATAAACTATCATTAGATTTTACTTTACTCTAAAGTCTATCATTTGTTTTGATTCCTTGAGTGGCATTGGTTTCTATGACTCTTTTGCACGATTTGTGTGATTGTGCGCTTGTATTGCTTGCATTACTTGTATTTTATTCTTAAAAAAATTCATAACTTATTATTATTAAAGTAACTGAGAAACAAAGCATATCATTGCGCATATATTCACTTATTTAAAGCCAGTTGAGTATCGAGTCTTAATGAGGAGTTGATTGCAGACCAGGTAAGTGTTAAGTTAGAGGAATTTGTCTGTCAAATTATTTGGAAGCCGCAAAATAGCAGCAATAACTCGAATCATGCAATTGTTACAGTCATTATAAATAGCAATTGTAAAGCTGTGAATCGTCATTGAGTGCACACAAAACCATTTCAATACATATTCCGTGACTGAGTGGTGAAAAGTCGAACGATCTGTTGCTTTATTAGACTTATTGGGAAAGACGCTCCAGGCTTTTCGTGGAAAATATGAAAATTTAACAATTTTTAACAATTTTAGTATAAGTGCGCCCGTCATTTGCTTCCTTTAAATTTAGGCATTCACCGAATTAAGGTATTGACAACTAATTTTTAAGACATTATTTGTTGTTTTTAGTAAAGAGTTGTAAAAATAGGAGTGACTCCACAACTGCACAACACCAACAACTGCAGTAATAATTATTAGTTTTCATTTTTACAAGTGATTGAAATGCTAATTGTAGCGCAAAAAGAAGTTGCTCTGAGAAAAAATCTCAATTTTAATGCTTATTATTCATCATAACGTTTAAAATAAGAAGATAACCAGTTTTCGAAGTGAACCATAGATGACAAGTACTGTAGAGCACATCACTTCCAATTTCGATATAATGCAAATGATAGAAATGCATTGGAAAAAATCCTTTCGAAAAAATCCTTTGATAATCACAGACTTGGATTTTGAAGTTTGAAGTTGTCATTTGAGTGACTGAACTCAACAATCTATGCTTATTAGCCTTTCTATCACTACTATTTCACTTTCTTAATCAATCTTAAAATATTGTTTCCTGTGAAAAATCATAATGAATGATGACTTTTGTTCGATAAATAGACTAACAATGAATTGTTAACTAAAACAATTTCTCTTCACTTTAGTTATAATCTTGTAATTGTTTTGATTCATTGAACTCTAATAAGTTTATATCTTTTGCTAATGAAGACGTTGGGCACAAAACTACTTAAACTATAGTGTGGGCCGAAAAGCGATTGCATCTAAGAATTATCAGGTTTAGGGAATCGTTTAAGATTTAGCAAACCTTAGGCTATGTGCCAATGATTCGACTGCTGATTGACTATATTTAGCCACTTTGTAATGGAATAGTCTTGTCTTTGCCCAACAGATAAAACTTGAATCACTTTCCCGACTGCCATCACGACCAGAACTAACTCTAAGATATAATTGTATTACAGTAGTTAAAAGTGGTTAAAGTAGTCGAAGCAGTTTTCAATGAATTTCACTTTCATTATCGAGAACTAGAGAGTATACGTGTTTACGTGTTTACACGATTCAATCCTTGAGCCGGTTTTGATAGCATCCAATTAACAAGTAATGTACCGATAAGTAGACAAAATTCAATTCAATAACAAGATTAGAAATAGAATTCGTGAATATATATATGTTTTTTGAACTTAACATTTTTACAATAGTAAAAAACTCATAAAAAATATTCTCAATTGGGAATAGTTTCAAACAAATAACACCCAATATTACTACAATTGAAGAACACATCACAAGCACTGATCACAAGGTCAAAGTTAAAAAGCATTTTTCACTGTTCCCAAACTGATTCGGTGATTACAAAAGAAGTGATTATTGTGAGCCATCCAAAGCTTGCATTTACTAGTTTTTATGCTATCTTCATGTACTTTACAGTACTGTGGCATCAATTGAGTAGATGTGATGTTCAATCAGTGAACAAACCGGAGCTGATAAGTCTATAACTCTGCTCATAAAATAACGAAAGTAATGCATTCCTCTCTAACGATTGAGGCCAAACAATGAATAAATCCATCAGCATATGAGTGGAGAACAGTTTTTCTCATTCTTGTTATTATTATTATTTTTTTTCTTATAAAAATTACATATGAAAGCCTGTGATTGTAAGACTGAAGACTCAAGTTTTAAAATTAGTTATGTATTTATGGATGTGATTTCCGCCCTATATATTCACTCATCCCATACTATTAGACAGTGACTGACGTTATTTCAGATTCCATTCACTAAATATTTTTCCATTACCTCAACGGCAGCAATGATTTCGAGAGAGCTATAGAAGTATTGTTCGATTGCCTATTCAGGAATAAAATATTAAATAAAGCAAATTGTAGCTCGAGTTTTCATAATTCAATTTTATTTAACAATTTCGTGATTTTTTATTGAGTTTAGCGATAAATTGAAATGAGATAAAGATATTACTAAAAAATGGTTTTTATTTAGAAAACATTTTGTTTAATGAATTAATTGATAAATTACAAAAAATACGACTAGCAGTATATTTACAATTTATGTTTATTATGAAAATATGATTATTAAATAAGTTTAATGTTGATGTTGAGAACCAATTATTGAGCTTATGATTTATTATAGTTTAGTTATTATTAGTGATGCCATAAACAGGAGCCACAAATGAGCCACTAATCGATTAGTCCTGATCTAGTAGTTCAGAAAGTGCCACAATATAGCTCTGTGCCATTTGAAGTGTTTCGAATTTAGATAGTTTTCTATCATCTCCCATAGAAGGAACAACTTCTCGAAGTCGATCAAAAGCAATATTTAGACTATGCATTCGTCGTCTTTCTCTGGCATTAGCGGCAACGCGTCTTTTTTTAACAATAACTTGTGTTTGCGCTGTTTTTACTTGTTTTTTTCGACTTTTTTTACACGCTTTTTCTGAACTCATTTCATATTTACTCTTAGACTTTGTTTTGGCTGAGTTTTCGTTGATTTTGGTTTCCTTTTTCCAGACCATATCATCAAAGTCATAGTCATCGCTGTCTAACGAACCACCAAATGATTTTTGTGATGACGACATCTCATTACCAATAGATGATTCTGACGACAAATCGTTCAGTTGAACCTTTATTTCTGTCATAAAATTGATCGTATTTGAGATGAGATCAGGATCTGGTGTCGAAACTGGAGTACAATATGAGGAACAATCCATATAATTATAAGAAACAGTTTCATTGTCCGATTGTGATGACGACGAATCGAACAAATTAATACTGCGGACACTATGAGTTTGTGTTGTTGGAGAAACTGGTGAGAGAAGTGCTGAAGAACCAAACGATGTGCTTGAGAGAGTCAACATGAGTTTTTGGCCTTTTCATTGAATAAGTATACTATAAGGCATTCAGTAGTAATTCAAGTGATGGCACAACACAGTTAAACACGCAATTCTTGTTTAGGTTGTGTGAAGTGGACCTGAGAGAGACTCACCTTATATATGGGACTATAGCTCCACCATTATAGACAAAGCGCAAAGCCCTTCTCATCATTATCTTGTCAGGTAACGAGGCGGAGATCCAATCCACGCGCTTTAGCCTAAGGGCAACGTCGAGTTTCAAATTCGAAGTTCATCTTAGATTCAGTTTAGTTTATGTTAGATTTGTTTGTATGGGATCTTTCATTCTATTGTGATTCTTATATTCTTATTAGCTATTGAACAGATAAATCCAATTGTCTGTATGTATGTAATTGTGAGACTTGTAGTAACAGGTATTTCGGTTATAGACTTCATTCACTTTCAATTCAGTTACACATTTCTAGTGAAGAGCATTTCAAATGTGTTCATAAACTCATTATTATTGCTCGCCATAAATCATTTCACTCAAACTTTTCAATAAACTTTTTGAGTTTAATTAAATAGTCAAGACTTAAAGCTCTTGATAAGGTCGTAGTTTTGCGATATTTTAATTTACTGTTCGCATAAATCATTACACGAACCCTTCTATTGAAATAAAATTATAATATTTTAAGCCTTAAGAGCTTTTTCTACAATACATACAGAGTAGTAATGAATTAATATTCTATACGCTATTTTAATAATAATAAAAAATAATAATAAATGAATTATTCTCTCAACTGGTATTCTCTTAACTGGTATTCTCTTCTCCGCTAAAATTAATTTTTTCAAAATAACTAATAGAAAACAAATGATCTGAACAAAGAACTTAACAAATCATTTTTGTTTTGCTGAACAAAACAGAGAACAGACTTAAGATGTTTATGAACTTTTTGAACAGTAAGTAAACTTATGAATTATAAAAAAAGTGAAAGTAACGAAGTTGTCAATATGCAGATATGCTATGAATTTGACTACAATTAGTGAAAAGGAGGAATATTAATGACAAACAAACAGCTTAATAAATATTCATTAGATTTTAAAAATACATAAGAAAAGGAGGTTAAAAGTAGAGTTAGTTTCATTTTGATGGTCTCACTCCCTAATGAGTTTGCTAGTAGTCGAGTAGTTATATTGAATCGCAGAGTTATTGTAATATATGAAATAGTCATATTGATGAATGGCATTCGGGAAACACAAAGGTTCTAAACATAAAAGGATCTATAGTTTAGCTTTAGATCTCAGCTATAGTTTTTCAATTCACTGTTGGGCAGCGCTGGACTCTTAACTTAGATTCTCTTCCGCTAGAAATGTAAAGGAAGAAAACAATTTGCTATGTTTTTGAAGTTTCTATTGTTAAACAAAAATAAGCCTATCATAAGTTATTATAGCCGTTACACCAATGATGTAGAATTTGAAATAGAGATTTGTCAGACTTGGCTCAAAAATTGAATTGACATTCACTGAAATAATTAAATGGACAATAGAGATGCCGAAACGGTTTATGCCACTAAGAACAAGGTCACTACAACTCACTTTTATTTTCATTTTAACTTTCGGACATTATTTTTGCGCTTAAAAACATAAAATGTTAACTCTAGTAAAAGACACTTTGAATATCTTTGATAGAGATAAAGATCAAGGCATCAACACTTAGCTGGAAACTCGTAGAGTTGCACCTTTTACTTATTAGCTAATTTAACTTCAACTTAAACTTCAGTGCCTTTTTTGTCTTAAAATAAAATTCTACGAATCGGCTTAACATACGGTATATATGTATAGAAACTTCTAAATATTTATACTTAATTCAAATTGTTTAATAGACTTAGTTTATTGTTGAATATTCAATAAATAAGTTTATTAAATACTTAAACTTGTATAGAAACTTCTAAATCTTTGTCATTTATGGTCAAAATATACTGCTTATAAAATCTTTTACACTTGATATTATACTTTTTAAATTAGTTAGAAATAAATTGGCTTCACTTTGTTTAAGGGGAAAATTTTCAAAATTAATTTATTAGAACTTTCAATCAATTGAAATTCAATTGAATTGAAGAAAAAGCCTGAAGAAAAAGCTCAAAATACAAATGATATAAACAAAGAAATCTTGATTTTTAACTCGAGTGTTATATAATTTGTTGATTCTATTAAAAAGATGTTTCTAAAAAATAGCATTAGTTTCAAATAATTTAATCTTAAAATTTGAAAGCTAGTGTAACTGTGGTTGTGAGTTTCTATTCAGCAAAAAAGAAGACAGGAAGTTGAATATTGTGCACGACAGCTAAAACTGAAATTTACTTAAGAGGATGTAGGGGTGTATTGATTTCAACGGAAATACCCATAAGCACAAACTGTTTGAGACAATTATTATCTCTTCCTCATGATATAATTGGTGAGCAGTGAACCTATTATTGTAAAAAATTTACATTTAAAATACAATTCAATTCAGAATACATGAAACTCTTCAAGATTAAAATTGACCCTTTCCTCCAATTTTTAACAATTAAATACACCCATTGTTTGCGCCGACTGTTTCATTGAACTTTGAACGAGTAATCGATGTAATTGATTAAGAAAAGTGTTGAAAATACTCATTATATACATAGCGGGCAACTCTTGAAACCCCATTCTTGGAAAGCGCAAAATTTATATGTAATTTTTAAGATAATTTTTAACTCTAAAAACTAGTGCTTGCAAGAGAAAAATTTTATTCAAATTATATATTTTTCTGCAACAATAGATTTTAGTTTTTAATCTTACTTTTTAGTTTTTGTATACGTTTCTAATCAAACATTAGTTTAAGAATCGGGTTTCAGGAGTTGCCGCTATCATTAAATAGTTCAAAATTCAGTAAAAAAAGTAAACTTTAACTTTACTAAAATTAAAGTTAAACTAAGTTAGAAAATAAGATATTGATATGATTTTAGTAATGATCCTTATATCAAATTTTGGTAAAATGACTCAACCATAATATATCAAATTTAATCTAAAACTAAAATTCAAATATTAAAGTCTCGATTCAATTAAGATTTTTTTCATTTAAGAATCAATTGATAACATCATATTTTAAAAATTCTAGTTCGAGAAGTCAAAAGTATTTTATAAAAGTTTTGAATGATTTAATAAAATCTATACTATTTGATTAATATTAATTTGTTTTGTTGTAATTAATTTAATTATGTACTCAAGTTTATAGCTTTGAATTTTGAAATTAAAGAGAAGCCCATATAATGAAGTATAAATTTGATTTATGTTGAAAACATAAGAATTCATAAATTCTAAGAAATATGACAACATATTCTTAATTTATTCCTAAAAATAATAAATGAAATATTGCAAAAAACCATAAACACTTCAATAGAATTTTATTATTCAAGTATATAATAGTCGTATAAATACTTCATGCGCTTTATTAGTTGGTAATTAAATGCAAAACAATAAAAATTAGTCAATCCTTATGTTGTAATCTAATTACGTTAAAAACAAAAAAATAATATTTTTGAAGAAAATTTAGAATAACAAAAGATTTAATTAACAAAATTAGATAATAATAGCATAAAGTATTTGAGTAATATTCATATCGTTAAGTTATTATGATTAGAGGGAAAGAAGTAACTTTGCACCCAAGCAAGCCAACCATGTTACATTAAAGTACTTACTTGAGCGAAATGGTCACTGAAGCCCTCAATAAAACGAGGCACCGAAACGGAAAGTTTCTTAACATTCGTGCAGAATCTAATTTCTAACTTAAAGCTCGTGTCTGGCATCATGACTTATCAAATTTTCCTCCAAGCAAAACTCTTTTAATGACAAGTAAAATAAAATAAAAAGACACTCAATTAGGTGCAAGACTTTCCTTTAAAAAAAATTCTTTTTGTCTTGTTTCTAAAGTCTATCAACATTTTCATTCTTGTATAATATACTGAAAAGGTATAATAAACTGAGTTTAAGAGCAAGCCTTCCATTATATCTAATTTTTTCTTCTTATTCTTTACACTTTGTTCAAAAATGAGATGAATTCATAGCTGTATTTAACAGTAGTTTAGCTGTAGTTTAAGGCAATTTTGACACCTTCATAATTTAAAAAGCAAATTATAGAAAGCAATTTGAAACTAATGATGCGGGTCTGCTTTAGATATTACTTTCTATGTGTTCATTATTAAGAGATTCATTTTTAACAATTTGTTTTAAAATTATATTTAATCATTATTTACTCATTCTTTCAATTAACTGCTAATATCGGTCAATTTGAATAATTATTAATTTTAGTTCGTTTTTTATACTGATTTTTTTATGCCAATAAATTTTTACAAATAATGCTGTTTTGTTTATCCCATTTTAAAAGGCAATAAAATTAATGGTCTTCTACGGCTTGATTTGTACATAAAATAATGTATTTTTTTGTTACGCTAATGGCCATTATTATGGTTGAAAATAGAAAAATAATTTGATTTTCAATTTAGTTCAAGATCTTTTTTTAATAATTTTGAAAAATAAATATAAGTTATCGAATTTATTCAAAGAGAATTCGGAAAAAATTTTATTTCCTATAATTTTGGTTTAAACATAATGTATAGTATTTCATTGAAATCTAATATTACAACAATATCTTCAACGCCTCATAACAACTATTTTATTATAAGTTACATGAAATCAAATCCACAATAAGCGATTAGAATCAGGAGTATAACAGTAGCAGCAAAACAAATATGATATAAAAAAGTTGAACAAAAAGTGAGTGTCACGGAATGAGACCTCCCATCAAACTGGATATGTTAAGGTTATCTGCACGATAAGTTTCGATTCACTTAAAACCTATGTGTCTTAATGTGAAATTTGGTCACCACAAAAAAGGGAGAACAACAAAATTAAGTTCAATAGTTGAGAAATGTATTGTAAACAAACAACTGAACCCAAAAAATATACTTAATGAGTAAAGTAATACTGTTGTCAATTTACCTCAAGTTTGTTTCTTTTTTTTCTATATTATTTTTACGGAGAGTTTTCATAAGTAAGGCTTTGCATAGCATGAAAAATAAAGTATTTTTCAATTTTTTCGACCCTATGCAGAAACTCTTTCTAATTTAAGTTAATATTATATTCAAGAGTCTACTGAAATTCATAGAATTAGAATTTATTTCAAATTTGAAAATTATTGAATGTTAACTTCAAAGTAAAAGAGCGCAAACCTAATCATTTTTACCAATACTTAAAACATAATTCAAGCCAAAAACTAAAATAGAACTTTGTTCGAGATTTATTTTTAAAATAATTTTCCGTAAATTTTTTACAACTGCATTAAATGAAGTTTAAATTATGTGAAAACTAATAACTCCTATTATGTGAATATAATACAAAAAATGTGAAGATATGAGTTTATTTTGAAGGTACCCAACATTAGCAGAGATATTCTCCTCCTCTGTTTTCTTCTTTTACAATACAATCCAAATTATATGAAAAGATAATAATTAGTAGTTATTATGCGATTTGAAGAGCGAGACTATCAAACAAGAAAAGGTCGTCGTGTCACTAATTTCGTTACTGTAATTTTTGAGGACTTACAATATAAGTTACATAAGCATTGAGGTCTAGGCATGAGGAACGGTTACGGTTGTCAGTGCTGCCAATAAACAAGTGCTTCTTGTATTATAGCACTTTACGCTTCTTTGCATTTGCTTTCAATAGTGTACGACATGTAGGCGTGTTCGACGGCACACAATATTTTCCAGAGTTTTAAATTTTAACATTATGTTAAAAACAATCTCAATCTCACACATTATATATTAGCTCAATATTTTCAAATTCAAAACTAGATAAGAAATAGTTTCCATCATTAATAGCTAAATATTTGAAATGCACTTTAAATAATTTGTAATTAAAATTAATACTCTAACTTATTATAATTTATTAATTATTTAGTAAAAGATTGTTCATGCATTACTTCTATCGCATGCTTGCATTCAATAAACTTTGCACAAATTTTGACTCAAAAAAAGTTTTTTTTGATAAAGAAGAATATAGTGAGAGCTAACTATATTGAAATTAATAGTCACATCCCTTGAGTGAAAGTTGTGCCGTACGGTCTTCACGGTCTAGAGTTAAAGTGAAATTAGCATTAGTCAAAACTTAAGTATAAGTTGAAGAGTTTAGAATAAAGGGTTGAGACAAGAGTGCATCAGATTTGACAACTTCACTTCGTTGATTATACAGCGGTGTCTCTATATTGAGTCCTAAATAGGCTGAAAAAGATGCTGTAAAGTATATTTTTTGTGCTCCAAGGACAATCATTGAGGCGATTCCAAAGAGCCCTGTAATTGATCATCAGTGCTGCACTTTCAAGCATAACACTGACCCGGGCCACCAACTTAGCTTATTATTATCAGCTTAAATTTGCTTCGAATCAAGCATTATAACAGGTGGATCAATAACAACCATCCTAAATTTAATTCTTTTCTCGCGCTTTATTTTGTTGCGTTTAATTTAATGCTAATGAAAATTAACTGCAAACTTATGAAAACTATGTTTTTCTAGTGTTGTCACGTATTGCACCTCCAATTATAGATTTTGGCTAATTATACAAACAATGAAATTTTCATTATTCTTAATGATTAGGTTTAAGTGTTTCCAGGGATCTGCTCATAAAAACTATAAAGTAATTTTAAGAAAAGTTAATATAACTGAAAACATTACTATATATTACTATATTTTCCCACGTAATGGTTCTTTTTTGCGTAATTGTTGCTTTTTTAGTAACTGCAATAAATTGCGTGTTCAAAAACACTAACACTTTGCCGTTTGCTAACGAAGTTCAAGTTTAAGTTCAATTTTAAGTAAAAGTCTCATGAATTTATGAATAGTCTATATTGGGTCAGTTCAGTGATAATATTTCATGGGATCCCAAAAAATGTAAGACTTTGGTGCTCTTTTCCGACTTTAATTGATTTTTATTACGGTTAAGACTATGCGGGCATAACCTTTTAACGCACTCGTGTCGACCTTCATAAATAAAAAACAGAGTGATTATCTTGAAAAAGGCCACAAATATAATATGTTAGGTAAAGAGGTGTCTGCAATGATGGAATTTGTACACAGACGCCATTATTATAACAATCATTATTAGATTATTGGATGGTCTGAATGTATGGTCTGATTACAAATTCAAGATAAGTGAAGAGATGATTGTGAGCGCGTGCCGCCCGTAAAATGGTCTCTCTCGGATGGATACATTATCCAGATGTTAACTATGAACACAACTGCAACCACTCAGCCATACAATGACTATTAAAGAGTCGGTAAAGGTAGCAATACCTCCAATAGAACTCATTATTGCAAAAAGAACAGTAAAATCCTATGAAAGAAACAGAAAAATGAAGGAAAACACTTGAAAGCCGAAGGCATTAAATTTTTTAGTTTTTAGTCTCTATACTAAAGATATTCTGGTAGCAAAACTACTGTACGGAGTAGTTGAAGGTTCACTTGTTAGTACTTTACTTTCTCCAAATAGTCAACTGCAATCATAATATTGAAGGTATAGTTATATTCATAACCCTTTTTACCCCTTTTCAAACATCTTCATATGTTTTAACCTATTTCTCACACCTTCAGATCTTTGATTACTATAATTCAAGCTTTTTTAAATGGATGAATGTCTCACTGCTTGATACCAGTCATTATTTTAGTGCCTCAATCAACCACTTTATTCCCTGCTGTTAATATGGAATCATCAATAAAAAAAATTTCAATCTATCATATTTTCGGCGAAACAATTCACAAAATAGTTGTCGATAAGGTTTTCACACTAATTTTGGGTCATTTCATAAAAAATGGTTAAAACTGTCTTTAAAGCAATAACAAACTTGAAATTATTGCAAAAGTATAAAGTGTTTCCTTTGAAGAATCGGATGTATGCTATTTCAAAAACCAGACATTTAGCCAAAAAATACTTGCGAATCAGTTTTGAATAAAGTGCTAATGTGGTAACCGATCATTTAAAGACGGTGTGAATCGACTCCAACAGAAAAGTATAGCTTAAACTGTTATTATAGCAAAATAAAAGTAAACAAAAGAAATGGTAAAAACATTTAAACTAAATGCAAAAGAGAATGACTTGAGAATAATAGCAAAACAGGAACTCCAAAACAAAATACGCTCAAAGAAGATGAGACTTGAAATACACTGAAAGACTCGAAATTAAATATAAAAATTTTGACAAATGATGCGCTAACATATCATCAATACGTTATTCATTATATAACTTAAATGGCAGTAATGAGTAATTAACAGTAAACTTAAATTGATTATAACTTACTAGCGATGACTGGCATTCCTTTCAGAGTAATGTCAATGATAGACATATTGAGGCCATACAAAAAGCATCACAAAATTAAGGAAGCATTTCAAAGCTTATCCGCCTTTTATGATCCTATGAAGTAATTAACTTCAATTTGATATATAATATTCTTAAAAAATAAAGTTTCAAATCTATAAAAACATTCTTGACTTTGAGAACTCTACAAGTTTTTTATTTTGAACAAACAATTAAACCTCAAAAAGAGACCTGAAAGCAAAACACAATTTTAACGGTTTTTAAAATTTGATCGTTTTTCTTAATTTTTCATAAGAATAATTGAAATGTTCGCAATCGAGATTAAAAATTTAACGTTAAAACCTTTGAATTGATGATTATTATAAATGTTGAAGAGTTATTACATTAGATAAAGCACAAGAAAATAAATCAAAATTGAAGGTTTGAGGAGTTTGTGCTCTTTTCTGAATCAATGATCCGCTAAACATATGCAACACATAGTTATGAAAGTATTTATGAAAGTATTATCGCTTTCAGTTTAAAATGTTTACGAATTAGTATTCAATTGTTATTTACTTGCATACAATGCAGTTGTAAACAAATTTGATTGTGTATGGGTTGAACATTTTGTATTGAATCATATTTTTTGATCTATAAATGCAACAAAAATGTCGACCACCCACTACTTCGCTACAGTACTAGTTCTTTACGCCTCACAAGTCAGTATATGAAAAAAAGCTAAATAACAAGGCGCTAGACCTTTGTTGAAGACTCACTCTTTGGACCTAATTATATAAAAATCTCACTTCTGTCGAATAACTCGGTCAGTGCCTACTTATGCTTCAATTTGGATCGATATGAGCATCAAAAGTATCAAAGCTTTAAAGCGTCAGAATATTGAAAATTAGAATTGCATTAAAATTTTTGAAACCTATTTTGAATTGTTATCGTTTTTATTATTGCTATTAAATTGATTTGAATGAAATAAATCATAGAAATCAAAATTACTTGAAAAACATTAAAAATGATAAATAAAACTTAATTTGAGTTTGTTTTTTAGACATTTTAAAAAATGATATTATCCTTGAATCTAAAAAATTATGACAAAGTATTTAATTAAGAAAAGCAACTATTGTTTGTAGTTAATGGCATTAGAGGCCAAAGATAATGGTTTTTCATAAACTAACTTATATTACTGTTAGCCCAATGACTTATGTTGTAGTGCTTGAAAGAGAAAGCATATGCATTATGTGATCAGTCATGCATCTTATGAGTGACGCGTGCACTGCGCGTGCATTCAAAAGATAGACCTTCTTTTAAAATGCACGTGCGATCCTTTTCAACATTAATGCTTTGCAATTATGTGCCATCTTTCGAATAATTTTTATTAGCGTTAACCAAAATCATTAATAACTTAAAAGTTAGGCAAACAGTTTAGGCATTGATCGGATAATCCTTTTAGGTTATTGTTAACGGACAAAAAAATTGCACACATTTGCATTCTATAGCATACCTGTAGCTCAACAAAGTATAAAAATTTGAATGTTGTTTCTGACTCTTTATTCATTAAAATAAATGCTAAAACGAAACTTCTCTCCGAACTTTTCTAAGAGGCCATATTTTATATCTTAGAATAAAATCTTACACTACAGTACTGTCTACTCAGACAACTAAAATATTTTTAATGGAAAATTCAAAATTAAAACAGCAATTAATTGCACTTTACTTATCGTTCAAAAAAATCTGAAATAAAGATTTGCAACAATTGCATTCCATTGAATCTGAATTATTGTGAAATAAATAATAGCTCTATTTGAAAAATATGATAACATCAAACTTTTTATTGACACTATAAAACCCTGAACTTCAAATATATAGATAAAAATGACTCATTTTATAAAAATTCCTCAATAATCGAATGAAAAAAAGTAAATTTAATTTGGTTGACATCAATTCAAGTTATTATGCGTGAGAGAAAAGTGCTTTGTTTTCTGTTAAAGCTAAGAGTTTACTTTAATAATAGTCAGAAGCTTCAAAGTCAGACAGACTAATGAGAAATATAAATTGTCTGCTCTATCAATTGTTTTACGCAATCTGAATAAGTATTTAAATTTTTTTAACGAATCGCGTAAAAACTAACAATTTGAATAACTTTTAAAATGAAAAAATAAATTTTTTATTTATAATGCATTCAATAATTTCTTGGGAAGTTTACAACAATTGCAAATTAAATGAAGTTTTAAGTATTTAAAAAAAATTCATCAAAAAAAATTTGAGTATTTTATTGAAAATATAATATAAATACAAAAAATATTGAATGAATTTAATGGCAATATTAAAGAATACTGTTATAGATTTTAGCCTTTAATCAAAAGTTCATTGAGAGCCATAATATATTGTTGAGCCATTTGTAAAGTTTCATATTTAGATAATTTAGAATCACCTCCAAGTGAAGGAACCACTTCTCTTAACTTATCAAATGCAATATTGAGCGAATGCATTCTTCTTCTTTCTCTTGCATTTGCAGCTAATCTTCTTTTTTTGACCACTACTGGAGCACTATTTTTTGTCGATAATTTCAATGAACTTTTGTTTCCTTTTTTGCGAATTTTCTTCACAACTATTTGATTATCATTGAAAACAAAATGTTGCATTTGATTGCATTCAATACTTGAAGGACTAAATATCTTATTATTTTGAAAGCGTTTTGTTGAGATTGTTGTGCTTCGAATTTTTGAATTTGATGAGGCATTTGAAGGCGAATTTGTGGAAATGCCATCATTTGATGCAACTGTGAATTGATGAGCGGATACAGAAAAATGATTAGATTTTAAGCCAATATTTTCAAAATCCGTGTGAAGTAATGTAAATGAATCGATGTTCAAATGATCTAAAGGACCATTGTTTACACTTTCTTCTTCACTCAGGAAACAGGAAGAATAGTCAGAATAAGAGATATTATTGCTGTTGGTATCCATACTGATAATATCGACTTAAAACAAAAAGTCACAAATAAAGAAATAATATATTTATGGCAATAGAATAGTCATCATTCTAACAGCAAGCGTTTTTGGGAAACTTTGAATACTCAGCAGGTTTTTCTCCGATCGCTGTCTATAATAGCACTCGTTTCTACTCAAACCTAATACTGGTTGGCGATTGAGGGAGTGGGACAGTGAGAGAGTGCTACCACTGCATCATAGGAGATGATGTTTCGAGTGTCGAGGACCCCACCACTACTTCATTGCACGATATATGCTTTGAATTTTAATGATCTTCCACTTGAACGGTATTTTGGGATATCAATAGAAATATTTTGTTCAAATTATATTCAATGAGAAAAGAAGTTTTTGTGCAATTAATATATTGTACTCTTTTTCATTTTGATACTCTAAGAGGTTTTATAAGTTGAAAATTTATTACAACTTTTTCAATTTATTTGCGATGCGTTAACTATTTTCAATTCAAGCCTTTTATGATTATTTTACAGTGGATTCGAGTTTGATATATATTAATAAATGAAAATGAATTTGAGCAAAAGGTACGCCAATTACATGATCTTCAAAAAAATGACAAAAAAATTGAGTAAAAATTTTGAAAAAAATTTAAAAATACAAGTTAATAACGATGGTGTTTGTAATTTAAAAATTGTTTTCACAATGTGTAAGATCAGTATAACATTGATGTATCACCTGCTCTGTTGCAGACACGAATTATCATTAGTGGCGCACTGTTACTCCTGAGTAGCGGAAAAAATAATCCTTTATAAAACATGAGGAACTTTCTCTTTCAATATTGAAACAATTACTTTATTATTTGTACCCGAAATGTGTTAACAAACAAAAAAAACAAGAAAACAGGAAAAGTTATAATTTCTTCTTCTTATTTTTCATATTAAATTATAAATTCATGTAATCTTACATATTATTAGAACAAGTCTTTAAGAAGAGATAATAAGAAAAATTGTATTGTATGAATGGACAGGTGTGTATAAGTGTGTTGTAAACACGTCTTATTGTCTCCATAGCTGATTCAAAGATACCGTTATTTGTATACTATATTTCAATTTCATCTTTGTCACCACCACCTGATCTTTTTGGGTCGATTTAAATTATACTCAACGCACAACCGTTAGAATAAGAGTTTTAAAAATATTGTCTAAACATATTATTTTCTGATCCATCTTTAGATTATTAAAAAAGTACACTTCTATTCGTTTTTTAAAGAAATTTATAAAATAAGATAAACTTAAAACTAGTGATTATTATTATTATTATTT
>JAQIWZ010000747.1:0-16080 GCA_034697245.1 Malaconothrus monodactylus | reverse complement strand
GCGGACATCTCCAAACATCACAACTTGAAAGAATGGTTAAATTTAATTACTTTAAAAATGAAAATTAATTAATTAATCAATCAATTGATAGGCGCCTTCTTTTGGTGATGTCAAACTAATGATAGAACAAATTCCGAGTAAAGTTAGCTATAAATCACAATTCAACGTAAAGTTTCGTCTCATAAATTGCTGGTAAATAACAAAAAACAAAATAAAATAAAACATTTAAAAACTTTAATTTAATATTTGAATAGCGGGCGCACTATTGAGCCACAGCTCAATTTCGATAATTTTGAATTAAATCAATCTCTATTATGGTTAGGACTTTCTGGACGATCACTCGGACAACTCGAACCGTCCAGTTTTGTTGACTTTGAACTAAGTCTTTATCCAATAAAAACAGGAATGCATTGTTTGCCTCGTATTAAAATAAGTGATTCAACTCTTAAAAATGACTACCATTTTGATGAAATTGCTTTTGTTTTTGTAGAAGAAAGTCTAACAAATTAATTAAGTTATCAAAAATTTTTTACTACAGTTAAAGAATAAAATTTGGTTATTAGAAATGCCATTCATTCTCTATTTAATTATTTGATTTATCGGCGTCTCCGCTCTTTTGATCGTCTTTAGTATCGTTAGGACTGTTAGTTTCTCCGTCTTGTCCGGTCATCGCTGTCCTCAATTGGTTTACAAGGTCGGGGTTCGACGCTTGCATTTGAGCAGCTATTTGTTGCCCACTATTAAAGTCAAAAACCAAAAACATGAGAAAAATCATTAGTTTTCAAATATCTCTTACGCTTGTAAGAGGGCATCAATTCCAGTGCCGCCTGGTCCTCCCGGTCCTCCCGGTCCGCCCTGTGCTCCGCTATTGGCAGCTCCTGACATTAATCCACTCATACTTTACAGGAATAGATAAAAAATTTCAGTCAAGTATTTAAATGAAATAAATTAAGAATGAAAAGAATGATTAATGAAATAAATACAGATTTTGCATGTTAGGGTCACTCATGAGTTGTGTGGCCATATTCATGAGCGCCGGATTCGCCAAAAGTGAACTCAAATCAAATGGCATTCCACCGAATTGTCCGCCGGGTTGAGACGATTGCTATTGAATTGAAAAATTTTTCAATGATTTGATTGAAAGTAAAGTCATGTCTCACTTCTGCCACTTTTTCGTCAGCAATTCTAAGGTTATTTCTATAACTTTCATTTTGAGGGTCGAGTTCTACGGCTTTTCTATAGCAGTCACGAGCTCTGTAATGATCATTAAGACTGGCGTAGGCCAAACCCATTCGTCCGTAAGCTTTAGAATAGTTGGGGTCATAACTAATGGCCATTTTGCAGTCGTCTAACGCTGACTCGTGATTAGAGAGTTTGCTGTGCGCGGCAGCCCTGAGTTTCAAATAAAACTATTAATTAACAGTTTTAAATAATCAAAATTTAAGACCTGTTGCAATAATAAACAGCATTAGAGCCATCGATTTGAATGGCTTGAGTGTAACACTGAAGCGCTTCATTAAACTTTTCGCTTTTCATTAAATTGTTTCCTTCGTTCTTAAGTCTTTCGGCTTCAAGTTTTTCCTTTTCAGTGACTGGTTTTGTCTCTTTTCTTACGTATGACTGAAAACAGAAATCAATAACTAATTAAATAAATTGAATCAAATTTAATTATCAATACATTAGTGTTATCTTTGAGCGAATCCGCAAAAATATCCTCCAATTTCTTAGATGTTTGAAGACTTGCGTCCATTGGGTTGACCTCATATGCAGTTTCCAAACACTGAATCGCAACTAATCATCAAATTATTAGATAATAGTTTAGTATTAAATATGAATTAAATTGAAGAAATGAATGAAACCTTCAATGCTTTCTTTTGAATCAGTGGACAAACTGTCACTTTGTATCTCATCCGTCAAGAACTGGATTATCGATGATATTAAACGCTTCTTATTCGACATTATTATCAATTGATTATAAGTTAATTAATAGACAATAAACTCAAAACTCAATAAATTAATTAAAATCTAAATTTATAAATGAATTGCAAAAAAGAGGCAATAATTGAATGAATTGAATAGTGATTCACAAAACTTGTGATTCTCTCTATAGAGATCTATATATAATATGATATTTTTTAATATCAATAACTTATGTCTTTCTATTAATAAAAATCACATTTGTTTTAAATTCATTTTAATCAAAGACTAATTCAATCTAAGAATTCCTTTAAAATTATATTCCGATTCATTAATGGTTTTTATTTCTTTTCGATAAGAAAAGTGTTTAAAATCACGAATTGATTGCAATTAATTGTGTCTAAAATTAATAAAACAAATTATTTAACTTGAATTTAACGCAAACATTAACATAAAAATAGCCGTAATTTATGTAATTCTCACCTAATCGTAAAACTCTTTCTCTTTTTTTTAATATTTGAAAACAAAATAATGAAAAAATAAATTTAAATAAAAATTGAATTGAATTATTGAAATAAATGAATAGTTAGTAAATAATAAAAGATGAGTATTGGAGAGACGTGTGTCATACAAGTGACAAATATAGCCCCGAGTGCTTCGAACGAACAAATGAAACAATTGTTCGCAAATTTGGGAAATATTAAAGAAATTGTCGTTTATCCAAATGAGTAATTATTTTACTTTTATTTCTATCAATTCTTAATTATTTTGCTTTCATTTCTATCAATTCTTAATTATTATTCTTTCCTAACAATTAATTGATTCAAACTATTTTCATTTATTGCTAAACATTGACTCAAATCGTGAGTCGATCACAGATTTGCCTACTTTTGATTGAAATATTATTTGAATTACCGGTAATTCGATATAATTATAATTTCAGAGACTCTCCAATACAGCCGACGTCTCGAGTCTGTTACATAAGATTTGCAGAGCCCTGGAGTGTAGGCGTTGCGCAACATTTAACTAACACTGTGTTTGTCGACAGAGCACTCATTGTTCTGCCAGTTAATGACGGTTTGAATCTTTAATTTCATTTTTTAAAACTCTATTTAATCAAAGTTTAAATTAAAGGCAAAATTCCGGACGCGTCCACTGCTCTCAGTTTGACAAGTGGTGGACCTCTTTCTGGTGGAAGTAATAGCGGAGTTGTCAGTCAAGTGGTTCGTCTTTTAAATCATTGATTCACTTATTAGTGATTCGACAAAGATTTTAATTTCTTTTTATTTTTAGGTGACGGGCGTCGGTGGCGCACAAGTTATCACAACAATTGATCCGAGACTGACAGCACTCGGTTTACCACAATATCCTCCACTGCCCGCAAATATGGATCCGACGAAAATTGAAGAAATTCGAAGAACTGTATACGTCGGCAATTTGGACTCATCCGTCCGTTCAAACCATTATTTTTGTTTTGATTCACAGATAACTAATTAGTTTTTTTTAATATCAATTAGATTTCTGCCGAACAATTACTTAAATTTTTCAATCAAATCGGAGAAGTGAAATACGTGCGAATGGCTGGCGACGAATCACAGCCAACAAGATTTACATTCGTTGAATTCACTGATCAATCATCAGTTGCCAACGCTTTACAATATAATGGTGTCATTTTTGGTGGCAGACCTCTTAAGTGAGTTTGTTTTTAAATCGAATCAAAATAAGAATTCAATTTGAATCAATTCATTATTATTCTATAGAATAAATCATTCCAACAATTCTATTGTAAAACCTTTGGCGAAGAGTTCAGAAGTGGCACAAAAAGAAATAGAGGAAGCGATGAAACGTGTGAGAGAAGCGCAATCACTTATTTCTGCCGCTATAGAACCAGGATTTCTGAAATTCGATAAAAATTCTGACAAAAAATCGAGTCGAAGTCGTTCTCGTTCCAGATCTAGGAGAAGAAGCTCTTCTCGTACTAGACGTCGTTCGCGATCTAGAACTCGTAGATCGAGATCTAGAGAAAGAAGAAGAACCAGATCTCGATCTCGAGATAAAAGACGTTCTCGAAGTCCTAGACGTCGCTCGAGATCCCATGAGAGGAGGAGATCACGATCGCGATCAAGAGAGAGAAGACATCGCAGACGCAGTAGAAGTAGAGACAAAGAAAGGATTCCGAGACGAAGATCTAGAAGTAGAGATAGAGACAGAGCCTCCAAAAAGAAACACTCGAGATCTAGATCTAGAAGTAAATCAAAAAGAATTGACGAAAAAGAAAAACTCAAAGATATTGAAAAATCAAAAGAAAAAGCAATAAATTCGAGTTCGCAATCATTAGAACTTGAGACAAAACCAGAAGGACCTGAATTGCCGCCGGAATCACATAACGAAGTCTTAGAAAGTAGTGAAAACTTAAAATCACGAACACTTCGTTCCCGTTCTATTGAAAAATTGCGAGAACTCTCCAGATCTTTATCTTCGAGTCCTTCGCCACGAAAGGCATATTCAAGACGGTCGCGATCACCAAAGAGAAGATCTAGAAGTAGAGGAAGACGATCGGGCTCTCCAGTGAAGCCTGAAAGAAGTCATAAGAAAAAACGGGATAAGGATAGAGACAGAGAGAGGAGTAGGAGTCGAGACAAGTATAGCAAAGATAAAAAGAAGAAAAGAAGAGATAGAGACGACAGCAATGAAAGAATTAAAGAAACCAAAGTTAAGAGAGATTATGACGAAGAAGAAAAAGGCTATGACTCTGAAGAAAGGGAAAGGTCTTCACTCAAAATGATTCGCAAAATGTCTGTTTCGCCGGAAGAACAATAATTTAATTAATTTTAATCATAATTACTTTTCATAAACTTATTTAATCTTAAATAATGAAAATTAATTGTAATTTTTTAGTTCAAAATTCATAATAAAAACATTGAGAACAAACTTATCCTAAACTTATTGAATAGTTTATGAATCACGTGATCGTTGTTTGAAATGCAATGCAATATTGATATTGAATTTCATTAGTAGAAGTGTTAATAAATATTAACATTGATTTAGTTTTATTTCTATTTAAAATTCAATATAAATTTAACTTATTTTTCATTAACTTATTTTAACTCATTATAAAAATGGATAAATTAAAAGGATTACCAGTTCATCAAAAATTAGTTGATTTAATCGAAGAACTAAAACTTGGGTCAGATTTGAAGATAAACTCATGCAGAAATTGATTTAATTATCTTTTAATAGATTAACAATTGGTTCGTATGAGTTCGCGAAGAAGACTGTTTTGATAATACAAGAAGTGATCGATCGGACCGTTTGGCCCAATGCCAGGTCTTAGTCATTATTGATTTGCAATTATTATTAACTAATTATTAATGTATTTAATAAATAGAGAACTCATTTCATTAATAAAATCGATCGGAGAAGAGGTCATTAGCGCAGAGCCCACCGAAACAGTGGCCGCAAATATGATCAGAAGAATATTAAAGATTATTCGCGACGAATACGCCAACGCTCGTGGCGTTCATAATGAGGGAGAATCTGAAGAATCACTTCAGAAAATGATGTCAACCGATGACGACAAGGCTCTGGCCTATGATATAAAGTTTGATAACTTGAAAGAAGCCATTAATGATAGTATTAATGAATTATTGAGTGAATTGGACACCAGTGGAGACAATATCGCTCAACAATCTCTTGAACACATTTATTCCGATGAAGTCATTATGACGTGTGGAAAGTCTAAAACAGTCGAAGCATTTCTTAAATATGCAGCTAAAAAGAAACGTCGTTTTCAAGTAGTGATCGCAGAATGTGCTCCTTTTTATAATGTGAGCTTAAATTCATTTTTTCCATCAATAATCAATTCATTTTTCAATTTTTTTTCTATTAAAGGGACACGAATTAGCTTTGAGTCTATCTAATGAAAAAATCAACACAACATTAATTCCTGATTCAGCTATTTTTGCGATTATGTCGAGAGTTAACAAAGTTATTATTGGAACGCATTCTGTTATGGCTAACGGAGGGTCTGAATAATTAATTAACTAAAAAAATAATTTCATTCAAAATACTTAACGATTTTCTGAAAATCCTAGACTGAAGGCTGTGAGCGGTGCCTACACTCTGGCGTTAGCGGCAAAACATTATTCCGTTCCGGTATTGAATAATTTAGAGTATTTATTGGAAAAAGTTTTAATAAGAATGAAATATATTTAAATAATTTTATTTAATATTTAGTTAATAGTATGTACGGCAATGTTTAAGTTGACGCCACAATATCTCGTAAGTCACGATCAGTTGGCATTTAACAAGTTTTCGTCTCCACAACAAGTCATGCCATACGAAGAATCAGATATGGCCACAAAGTGTCAAGTCGTTAATCCTGTTTTTGATTACGTTCCGCCCGAATTGGTCACTATTTTTGTGTCTAACATGTGAGACATTGATTTCTTGAATACATTTAAACTAATAATTAATTTGATTTGTTTAGAGGCGGAAACTCTCCCTCTTATGTCTACAGATTATTGACTGAATTATATCATACGGACGACTATTTATCTTAAAAAATTCTCATTTTTTAAAGAAATTTTTATATAAATTTATTTTTATTAATTAAAACTTAAATAAAATAACACTTTTGGTTGACTTTAGAAAACTTTTTTAATAAAGTCAACGAAAAAATCGTTTTTTATAATTTGAATAAAACTCAAACCAATAAATGATCGGAAAATTAGTTTTTAAACAAACTTTTCTTTAATCAAAGCTCACAAATAGTTATAATAAATAATTAATTAATTAAAATCTAATAAAATATTAATCGATAATAATTAAGTTCTAATAATTACACAATTCAATGACAATAACTTCCCTTAAATTATGTTAATATTTGTGCTCTTTTTTGACAAATGAGTTAAAGATATGTTTTTCTCTTTTAAAACTTTTTTATTTAATTTGAGAAAAAAATATTTATTTAAAATTTATTTACAATTTATTTAATTATTTATTAACCAAATACTGAATCGATATATAATCAGTGATTATGAGCAGCAAAAAGGTGTCGACCGTTCAGTCGAAACAAAGAAATTCGAATTCGAATTCGATGTCCAACACATCAATTGATTGTCGAAAGTCTCGAACATTACCTCAATTTTCTAATCATTCAAATAATAACTCTTTCGAAGGATATGATGACGAAGAAGACAACGAAGGCTTGAGTCACGACAGGGTTAAGACTATGTTTATGTCCATTTGGAATAATGTCAAATTCGGTCAGTTCTCAATCCGTTTTTAATCTGTATTTAAATTTCAATTTTATTGATTATTATTTTAAAGGTTTTGCCACAAAATTGAAGACAAGATTCAGTTATGAGTCACCGATTTGTCTGTTGGGACAGTTTTATCACAAGAAGTTAACGGATAGCCATTCAGATCAAAGTCGAGACGACACGCAATCGAAGGGTTCGGCTATCGATAAGTTTAAGCACGACTTTTATAGTCGTATTTGGTTTACATATCGTCGAGAATTTCCAAAATTATCGAACTCTAGTCTGACGACAGACTGCGGTTGGGGCTGTATGTTGAGGTCGGGCCAAATGGTTTTGGCTCAAGCACTACTGGTTCACTATCTCGGAAGACAATGGCGTTGGAAAGGATCTAAATCTGATAAGGAAGATATGATTCATCGAATGATTGTCAAGTGGTTCGCAGACGACCCCAACATTAGTTGCAGTCCTTTCTCTGTTCATCAATTAGTCAAATTTGGTGAAGATATGGGCAAAAAGCCGGGCGACTGGTACGGACCCGCTTCTGTCGCACATCTTCTTAAGTATTAAATTCATTAATCTCTATACCAATGAAATCAAATAAATTTATTTTTTCTTTTAATTCCATAAGAACTGCATTGAGTAGTGCTTCTGCTACTAATCCTGTCTTAAGCGACATATGCTGTTATGTGGCTCAAGATTGTACAGGTCTGTCATCACTTTGCCATTTGTTTTGACTAAATATTAAAAAATTGTTTGTATTTATAGTTTATATTCAGGATGTAATAGATTTATGCACTTCTAATACAACTATAAGGCGTAAAAGTTTAAATTTAGAAAAGAAGAAAAATATTAAATCAAATGATGAAAAACATCGAAATAATAGTATATCATTAGCTAATAATGATTCTGATATAGAAATGGGTGTCATTGCAAACGAAGATTTATTGAGTGAAAGTTCAATGGAAGCAATAAGTAGTCCATTAGTAATGCCAACATCGATGTCAACGACTCCATCACTGCTAAGCTATGGCAAAGCGCCGTCAACTTTCAACTTAACTACAGATTTTTCTTATTCCGATTCAGGTCCTCGTTCTCTACCATTTTCTTTAGCTAATAATTCGGAAATGAGCGAATCGTCACAAACGAAATGGCGGGGACTTATTATTTTAGTTCCAGTCAGATTAGGCGGCGAACGATTAAACCCTATTTACATACCATGTGTTAAACTATTGCTTTCACATAACACTTGTTTAGGAATTATTGGCGGAAAACCAAAACACTCTCTATATTTCATTGGCTTTCAAGACGATAAGTTAGTTTATATCGATCCGCATTACTGTCAGCCCTCAGTCGATGTGAGTCAAACCAATTTCCCTCTCGATTCATTTCATTGTGATTTTCCGCGAAAGACTCACTTTTCATATATGGATCCCAGTTGTTCTCTCGCCTTCTATTGTCAAACCAGAACTGATTTCTTTGATTTTGTCCATTCGATGCAAGAAATACTTATTCCTCCCAATCAAAGCGGTGATTATCCCATTTTTGTATTCAACGAAGGCAGCAATTTATCAAATATTAGTGATTCATTCAAAGATGATATGAGAGAAGACAGACTTTTACGCGTTAAACACCGTTTTCTCAATTCGGAAGGAAAAGTTGAAAAAGAGTTCAATTCAGAAGATTTTGTAATGTTATGAATCAATAGCTATATAGAAACCAATGTTTATCAATTGATTTAAGTCATAGATGAGCATAATTTAGGTTCACAACGAACTTGAACCCAATTGCGCCCATCTATGAGTTTGACTCATCTTTTTGTTCAATCATTAATGACAAGCACTTTCTCGTTATTGATTATTAACTAATTTAAACTTCAATCAAATATGAACGCGATTTGCAATAATGAATGAACTTTAAGACGAGTTGAGCCAATGTTTATACAGTATTTATTAGATATTTCATTAAAAATTCATATCATGTATAACAATAAATCATAATTAGTCTGAAATTTATATTTAAAATGTGAAATAATAATAATAATAATAATAATGATTTAATAATAAGAAAAATATTTTATAACTTGAAATTAGAATCATTGATGAGAAAAAATTTTATTTATATTTTATTTAGAATTATATTCTCAAAAATAAAAAATAATTTTAGTTAGTTTTTAATTTGATATTTTTGGAAAATTACAAAAAATATATCGAAACAAATCGGAGTATATTTTTTTGTCAAAAAAAGTTTAAATGAATTGTACAATGTATTAGAGCAACCGTTATGGAAAAGGCACTAAAATTACTAAATTATGGCATAACTTATGACTAGTTGTGCTTCTATTTGACTTCTAATTATAACTAAATCGAAAGGTAAATAATTTTAAAAAATTAATTCCAAAAATTATTTTCAAGAATTAGGTTTGACTTTGAATGAAAACTTTGGTAAACTTTGGTGTACTTCTAGTAAGCCTTAAAAATTTTTCTAATATAACTTTTATTTTCGAAAAGACTTCTAATCATATATAACTGTAAAAGTCCTACACTTATCATCACAAAAATAGATACCATTGAAAATCTATTGACATAATCATGATTTTGTTCGGCAACATTTCGATCTCTACTTTCGAGGGCACGCCTAACCTCTTGATCGTGAGTCACTCGTATTAAATCGTCTCTCACTTTATTAATAGATGACTTGAAATTTAAAAATTTTAATATCAATTAATTTAAGAGTCAATAAGTTATAAAAATCAATATAAACAAAGACTCACTCGAATCGATTCAATTGCATCCATATATTGAACTTCAGGCGCAAAAGTGAAGTCCGAGTCGAGACCCCATCGATCTTAAATTGAATGTCAATTGAAAATTAATTAAAATTAAAATAATAATTAGATCGAAAGATACCGTTGTCGTCATTAGAATAGACATAAACTTCTAAATTAACGATTTTTGTGGAGACAGTGCTGAAAGTGTTGTCCAAACAAATGGCATAAATTCCTTGTTGTTCAACCTTATAGACGTGTTGTCCATCTTTTTTCCTCGAATCTCTCAAAATTTCCAAACCATTGGTAGATTTAATGATGAAATCGATGGTCAAGTCAGAAGAAAATCCAGGAGTATAGATCCAATCAAAACGTGATGAAATCTCAGTGACTTGATAGGAAACGTCCAAATTATGGTTGAGTTTAACGTCTTGATAAAAACACTCTTGTCGTCCGGGCTCTACCGCTACTCTCAATTCGATGTCTTGTGAATCGCCGTAAACATCATTATAAACAGGCATTGGAAGTGTTGTCTCGCTTTTGACTGTCCGACAATTTGACACAAATATTAATAATAATAACCATTTTATCGATAATTCATTTCTAATAATAATATTTAATAAATTTTTTGATAAATTCATATTTAATTCAAATTAAGACTATTTTTATTAGAGTTTAGCACAAAATGAGGAAAATATAGCAATAAATGAATAAATAGTTGACTAATAATTATATTTACAGTTACTCTTTTGCGTAAAAACTATGAATCTATGGAATACTAAAACTACACGTGATTTCTATTGAGAGTCACTTTCAATATAAGTCTCACATAACCTACACTATAATAGCATTCCTATTGAAAAACTATGGCTTTTCTCTCATTCCAATAATTTATTGATAATATAATGTTTGCATTGTTTCCAAACAAAAGTCTATTTTATTTTAAAACAATTACATGTAATCACGTCTCAAACTAAAAACGATTACTCAATAACTATGAAAACCATAAACTTTTTACTCTTATCACGAAAATGATCACTTTTTAAAAACTTTTATTTTAAACAAATGAGTAATATTTATATTAAAAGCGAAGAATTAAATAATTTTAAGATCGAATGCATTTCAATAAGAACTTCAAAACGAAGCAATTTTTGATTTTCTTTTAAACTTTTGCAGCAATACTTCCATTGGTTGACATTTTGTCAAAACTTTATCTAATATATGATTTACTTCAGTTTTATTACTCTATTTAATGAATTATTCAGTTACTGATAACTCTATTAGTAGTGATTCTAATAATGCCTTATTTTAAACTAATTTTCATCAATAAATCCTTACCTAAACTTTATGTTTATAGCGATTCATTTGAATATTTATAACTTTTATTCCATAAGTTTATTCTATGTATCGCATAATTCATCAATGTTCTGTGTTTTTCATTGGAAGATAACTGAATATCGACAGTTGTTAAACAACTGTTGTTAAAATTTAATTAATCTTTAGACAATTATCAGAATATATTTTTATAATTTATGACAACTTTCAAGTTTGATAGAGTGTTGAAAATAAAACGTATAAAAAATTTGATTCATTATTACTCTGATGAACTTCTCTTAAAAGAAAATTAGAGTGGATAATGAATGGATAGTAGACAAAATTATTATTATTATTATTATTGAGATAGTGCTGCACTAATGGAATAGTTACCATCCATTTAGTCTACTATTCATATCCAATTTATATCCATCAATATCTCACATTACAAACACTTATCGATGAAATAAATTGGTATATATTGTATGAGTTTAACACAAATATAGCATTTGTGATACATTATGTGAATAGTTTGTGATCCCTTTACTATTAGAGCCAAACATTATGGATTCTAAAGCAGTATTGCAGTATTGTTTTATGCTCTCGACATTAAGTTAATTTTGCGAGTCATTAAGTCTATCAATCACTTTCTTTACTTGAGCAAAAAATTATTGCACTCAACAAGTTTAAGAAAAATTTTATTTACAATCGTTTGTTACTGTGCTTCACATAATTGCACCTGTTATTAGCTATTATTACTGATTATTCAAATTTAGCAAATATTGATTCATAATTAAATTGTTTCAAATTCAAAAACAATTTTAAAACTGTGCTACAATTCTTTAGTACTAGCATTAGAGGAATGTTACAATTATTAGATATTTTTGGTATTTTTGGCATAAAATGATAGGATAGAAAAGAAATCATAGGATAGGATAGATTCATATGGCATTTGTTATATGATAGTGAATTGATTGCGACACCTTATGCGGGCTTTAAGTGACTTCATTAACAGTTTCACATCATTCAGAGGAAGTAGAAGTAGATTCCTTAGGGAAATATATTTGCCACTGTGTTTAGTACACATTGTCTTCTATATGGACTCTGTATTGCTTTTATCTGAACATAAGAGAGAGTTACTATGGAGACTATGTCAGCTTTGTGCCGATTCATACCTACCACTAGAGTTAATCGACTAGACCTCAATGTCTGGTACTATCGTTGGGATATAGATTGAGCTCAACTTATATATATATGTGTGTATATCATCGCCAGTAACAGCAGCAGTAACTTTATCTTTCACGCGTGTCTGTTTAAAGTACCGTTAATGTAACAATGACTCAATCTTTCACTATTTTTTAACCATTTCTTGCGATCATTTTTTTTCTGATCGCTTTGAACGCTAAACATCAGTTCAATAATAATTTAAATTCAAGTGTAGCTAAAATGCACACAAAATCAGTTCATTCTTGATTTAATTGAGTGCACCGTTGCCTGTGGTCTATACTTTGTTCATCGACCCATCAGTTGTGTGGCTTCGATAGCACTGTGTGTTTAGATATATATATATACAATACGTTTGTTTCTCTCGAAAATGGCTGCTCTCAATCAAATATCGAGTAATAATATCTGGATTGTGTGCTTGAGAAATACTATTATTTTAAATGCGCTACTCTTTGGTGTGATCACAGCCACTATTCAAGCGGAGGTCATTTTTGAAGCTGCTTTTCAAGGTATTTTTCATATTCTCTAACTTTCTTCCTCTAATTGCAGCTAAAGATAAACTTGATTTCAAATTTATTAAAACCGGTATTAAGTTTTGTTTTTATAAATAATTGGGAATCGAATTCTTTCTTTTAATTTCTTAAGATAAGCAATTTGTACCGTTATATCTAAACAGTTAAGATACTTAATGCGTATGGGATTTAGCTCTGACCCTAAGACTCTTCTAATGATTTAGCCTTACATTCAGACTCCTATCTAATGAGTGTTTTATTTTAATAGCTAAACCCAATCGTTGACGAAATTTTACTTCCTATTTAATTAGTCATACGATTTAGAGTTCTTTTAAATAATATTAAATCAATTTTTAATGAAGCTCTAAATAAAGTCTGATTAATATTTAAAAGTATTATTTTGCACAGAAATTTTTACATTAGTTATTCAAAAAGCTCTTTAACGAAGTGATGCATACATTACTGCATGAAAGAATCAAAAGGTCTTATTAACTATAGTGACATTCATATATCATTGTAGTTGAAAAATAAAAACCACAATAAAAATTACAAAATGAGTTCTAGTATTGATTGACAGGATTCGTATTTTTCCAATAGATATCTGTGTTGAAAAACTGCGCGTATTCTCAGTCTAAAGGTTTACACAAATAGCAAGTTTTAAGTAGAATAGAATGAGAATGAAGTTTAAGAATACTCTATCAATCAAAATAAATGTGGTTTCTATCGATTTTTATGGAATGCAGTCACAATCAATTCAATAAATTTTTAAATTTAAATCTGATTCAAACTGGATTTATAGAGATTAAATAGTTATGGGCTCGATATGAATTGCACTTTATGTGATTCTATCTATTTTGACTTGTTTACGATCTTAATGCCGTTAATGCTTTTCATTCGGGTGTGGTTTAGTTCATGCCTTTGCAATTGTCACAAAAGTGCTTCAATGATATTTCAATATAATTTTTATATTTCATGCAAACTTCGTTAGAAAGGATTCTATGATTCAAATACTGTAATTATTAAAAATCAGATCATTTCATAAAAGATCAAATAAGAGAAATTATGAATAGTTTCTATTTTAGTTTATAACTTATTATTGCTAATTCTTATCATTTATTATATGATTCATTGGATTTCATTACTTTGTGAAATAAAGATTTTCGATAAAGACATAAAAATAACTGTATTCAACAAAAGTTAATAGATTTAATTCAAAAAATTGACTCTAAATGATGCGTATCATATATTTATTTACTTTCGCTTGTGCCGTAGTTTGACTTTGATCGAAATAAATCATATTGTTTAGATATACACTTCATACCAGTTTTAGTGAACGTTATTATTCACTATAAGCGAGTATTCACTATAACCGAGTTCACTATAAACGGGATGAAGTGTATATTCCTTTTTTTATTGAGCCAATAAAATACAAATCATATAATCTAATAAATTTGAATAAAATATATTTCTTTTATTTTTTGAGCCAAAATGTTCAGGAATTTATACCCACAGAAGTTTCATATTTTCTAATACGTTAAACAATAATTTTGTGGAATCGAGAAATATTCGCTATTCAATGAATGAGAAAACTCGCCCATAAAATTATAAAAATGAGAATCATTTCAATACATACAGCATTTTATTTATAAAGGCTCAGTATATCAATAGATTAATAATTTAAATAAAAATAAAACTATAATATTTCAGTCATTTATTACAACATTAAACATTGATTTTACCATATTTACCATAAAAATGTGATCAAAAATATTCATTTATTATTTTCGGACATTAGTGATTATTATTATTTTTTTTTATCAACATAAAAATTTTTCTCGAAACTATTTCAGGAATTCTTTTTGAATTGATTTAAATCGAGTTAGAAGCTAATTCAATATGGGATATAGTTTTGAAGACTTTGAATTATTAAAAACTATGATCATTGATAAAATTTATAATTTCATTCTTAGATTTCGAAAAAATTAATATTTTTCAAAGCATTATAATATGAAAAATCAAAGTTTGTTTCGAAACTACTAATGGAAAAGTTATAAAAGAATAAATTTAAAATTCATTTTAAGTGACATAAAAATCAAATTTTTAGGAGTGAAAAGACGCGATTTTTATTGAAAAAATGCTTATTTTTATAATTAATGAGTAGCCAAAACTTAAAAAGACAGAAAAATGTTTTGCATTCATTCATTACATGATTGTTGACTTTAAGTACTTTGACTTTACTTTCTTGAAGATATGACAGAACTACTCATTGTTAAAAAGTAATGATAAGTGTTTCCATATTTACATTGGGAATAAAGTGCAAACATCAAAATAGCGAGGAGTCCAACAATTCAACAAAATAATAGTTCTTTTATTAAAGAAATAGAATCGTAATGTTTTGTACAGAATAAACATTGAATAAGTTCAATAAGTTTTCTTTCTTTCTAACAAATGCGATGCAAACATTACTTGCTTTATAACTAAATTTATTCGTTACAAGTATTAAATACTGTTCATTTTTCATTCAGACTTCTTCTTTTTACATTCATTAACGCAATATTTACGATGTGCTTAACAATTAAAGTGAACACAGAGTACAATACAATGGCATTTATTTCTGATTTCATGGGTTGCGAAAAAAGTAACAAGTTTTCAATTGAAAAAAAAGAGATGCAAACATTGCGTGACATATTTTATTGAACTTACTATTGGCTACTCGAATGAAATACAAAATTCATTTAACTCAAAAGTATGGTCTGATATAAGGCTAACTCATTTGGCATTCTAACTGCACTTTGGGGTTCATTATTCTGTACATTATTCTGTATTCTATGTATTATTTTATATTAATCTTATGAGATTCAGGAACAAAAAAGTCTAATAACGAGATGGAATTGAGAATTTTTTCCATAATTTCCTATTCACTGATAACATAGAAATAAAAGAGCGGAAAATAAGGCATTATGTCTGAATATATCGATTGGCATTTGGCTAACTTTCTATAGCTTCAAATTACTGTTTATCAAAATGGCTCTTTAGCATTATCTCCGAAAACCGATGATTTACCATATTTTATACCACACACTCT
>JAQIWZ010000746.1:0-16090 GCA_034697245.1 Malaconothrus monodactylus | reverse complement strand
AGTTCATTGAAAGAATTCACGGAATATCTGTAGCTTTGAATAATTGATTTGAAAGAAATTAGTTCGAGATTTCTCCCTCTTTTAGATTCAGGCATTGTTAAATTAATAATTGGTCTGAAAATAATTAGATTATTGTTTGTTATTTGAGTTAAACTTTAAAATAATAATAAATTATCGATCACTTGATTACGAAAGCGTTAAATTTAATATAATTATTGTGATAAAGAATTAAATTAACTCATTTAATAAGTTACTTTTTCATTTATTTTTAAATACATGAGTGAATTACAAACAAATTAAATGAAAGAAAACTATATATTTGCTAACTTTGAATTTAGTTATACAATAAGTTTGAGATTACAGACAATAGTTTCCAATTCTTAAGAAAAAAATTACTAATTAATTAAATCTTCTGTTGAGATATTCACTTCTGTTTAGAATTTAAGTATTTTTCGCTTTTATTGTAAATTAATAATAATTTACTTGAAATAAAAATACTATTAAAGTGAGTGACGGCACAGAATTTATGATAATTTATATTATAATTTATAATTTATGATCATTTATCGCATATTAAGTATTCAATAGCAATCAATCGATCGTTTGCATATCAATCCACATATTTGTGAATACTTTTGTAAATCTACTTTTTTTGAGCAGATTTTTCTATATAATTAAATGATAATGAATTTCTACGCAAATAAATTATAATGTCTTTATGACTTTTCAACTTTTATATAGCTGTGAAACGTAAGCGAAATGAACATAGTTTTTAAAAAAACTATTAATAAATTAGCTTTTAATCAAAAAATTAATTAAAATTATAATATTTGACAAAAACTTAACATAATTTCACTTTTGAAAGATTAAAAGGGATACCCATTTTTGAAACTTAAATTAATTTTTTGGCAGAGACTGTTAGTTAATACTTGTCACCACACTGTCGATCATAATTACCGCTATCGTCGTTAGCTTTGGTGTTATTTTGTGTATCATTCGTGTGAGGCGATAGCGGATCACAATTATGAGTCACTTTATCCAAACTTAAACTAATTTGAATCACTGACTGCGAACAATTGTTAGCGTCCGATGACTTATTTGGACTTCGCTGCAGCTGTTCGTCTTCTTGTTGACTAACAATATTATCATTTGATTGTAAGGGCTCTACTATAGAAGCGGGCGTTGAAGAGGAAGAAGAAGAAGAGTGAGTTTGGGATTGAGTGTTATTAACATGAGATCGAGTTGTTCTGTCTCTATGTCTCCGTCTATTACTTCTAGCCATTGGTGACGGTATAGGTATGTGAACGATTTCGATTTCGCCGCCACTATTACTTCTATGCCGTCCGCGATGCCAATAATGTTGGTTCATATCTAAATCAACGTCTATATTGAGTATACTTTCTTGGCTTCCAGCGAACTATATTAGAGAATAGTATAGAAAAATAATTTCACTTTTATGTATTGCGAATGAAAGAAAGGTTAAGAGAAATCAAAGCCTTCATTTCGAACTACTTTGAAAGGCTTCGAATGTTTTTTTATATTTTATTTGATAAATAACTCACAACTAATCCGTAGTATTTAAGAATATCCATTTTACACATAGGACACGAACGATTTTCTAGAAGCCACGGATCAACACATGATTTATGAAATAAATGCCTGAAAGTGATTAAAAAGAATTCATACAAAAATTTATGAAAGGAAAAAATATAATTCATTATTTTGATAATAGAGCTTAGTTTATATACTTGTATCCAAACAAAGAATAAACTATATCTCGCGTAATTGAGTTTCAAAGAGCTCTTTTATAGCAACTAATGCTAATACTGTTCTCTTGCTCAATGGAACTTTTATTATGAAAGTTTCGAATCCTATTTAGAGTTTCATTTATACTGCAATATATATTAAATTATAAAATAAAAGCTTTAATAGTAAATGAAAAGAGAATAGAAAATCAATAGATTTCAATGTCATGTCATTTATTCATGTTATGAGCAAATAATCACAATAATAATTATTATTAATCTAAGTTGAAGCTATTGAATAGAATTTCGTGAAGAAGGTGCAAAATACAGGGATTCAGATAATTAAATGCTATTTTACAGATATCAAATTAAACCAGAAAAACCCGTTAGCGCTTAGATTGAAGTCGTGATAATTTCTTAAATTTAATAAATTTATGATTCCGTACTTTAAGGGCATACAAAATAAACTAAACGTTAAATTAAAATCAAATAATTTCAATTATTTGATTGTCAATGCCTTTTTTAAAATAAACATATTTTCTTCATTTCTATCGAATCAAAAAAAGCTATAGTGATGGCAATTATTTAATTAAATGAAAAAACTTCAAATTATCGATTAAAACATAGAGTTTTGGTTAAAGTTAATTAATCAACGAATAAAACACTTTAATTGCAAGAAAATTGTTCAAAATGATTGAATAATAGATATTTTTACATTTTATCATTTCATCATTCGATTCAAGAAATAAAAAAAGATTATTGAAATATATTCATAAATACAAACCACAGCCATCACAACAATTGAAATTTACTGACTTTTTGAATTTAATTAACTAAAAAGCCTAATGATGTAGTTTTAATTAATATGGTTTGAATGATAAATTATCGTTGATATAAATGAGACATTTCAATGACTTTTGATTAAAATGATTTGAAAGTTTGGCAATGAATGGGTGGAATCGTGAAAGTGTTTGTTTAGAAAAAAACCAAAATAATACAAAAATTAATTACATTAATCTTATAGACAACTCCTTGACAGGCATTTCTATTTCTACTATAGACTCATTCATTATAGTTTTACTACTAATCTGAAAAATACTTTTCATTATTATAAAATAATAATAATAATAATAATTTATATTTTACTAACGCAAGTGTTTTTGATTGAAAAGACTCTATTTTAATGATAAACTTGCAATTTGAACGAAATATTGGAAAATATTGCTTAATTGTTAGCATTGATAACTTGAATGACGACATATAATGAATATAGAGCCTGTACATACTTGCAAGGCAGAATCCTGACTATATCACAAGTCTTGAATCCATCGATGCAAACTGGACATATTTCAGCCAAATCTCCTTCAAAAATACTTTCTAAATCTGTTGGCCTAATAATTTTTGTTGGAATCTTATCCATAGCTTTTTTTGCTGCGCTACTCAAACGTCTCTATAAATTATATAAAGAGATTAATCAAAAATTAAGAAAATAATACTTTTTTACTAATAATTTTAAGATTCCCTTACGGCTAAAATATCTTTGGCGTGAATATAACGGAATCTCTGCACATAATAGAAGATAAGCCATGCCAGAGATATTATCTATTTAAGAATAGAATTCAAATAAATATAGGTTTAGGAATAGAAATTGAATTAAATTAGCATAAAATCTATTAGTTTTTATTTACCATAAGAACAATGAATGATATGGAAACAAAAAGTACAGACGTTCGGTTTATATTTGCATATCTCAGAGCACTGTGAGTACCAATAGAGATATGGACTGTAACTCGTGTCCCATTATCGACCATCGCGGCCACGGCTTCGCCCTTTTCTTTTGATATAAACACCGAAATGAGATTTGACGCTAAAAATAAATAATTGAAAAAATTAAGTTTTTTGAAATGAGACTTCAATTTCTATTGATTTCTTATTATTTCTGTTTTAAAACAAAGTGTAATCGATATAATCGTTGTCTTTATTACTTTAGCAAAAAAATGAGCTCAAAATAGGAGTTCATCCAAAAAGCACTCTTTTCATAAAAATTGATTTAAAATTAATTGATTTACTTTAAAAATAATGAAACACTTTCATAAACCCTTAGTATCTGAGGGAATGCTATAATGACATAATTATGTGAAAGATTTACACCATTATTAACATTAAGTTAAAATCGATAACATATTAAACTGAATACATTATACGCTAAGATTTAATTTTCATAATTTTCAATTCTTCCAAAAAAACTCAATCAAAACTATTTTTCGGATAAATATAATAAAAATTTTCGACTAAATTTTCGAATAATTACTTTGATTTTACAGACAATGATTATAGGCTTAGATCTCTTATTTTTCGAATAAAAATAAGTGACCATTTGGTTTAAATGAAGCAAAAATAATTTACCGAAATGCCAAATTTCAAGGCCCGAAATGCTGACCTCTTGATACTCATAATATGACTTCGATGACGGCTCTATAAATTGATTAATTTTGAAATAATTTATCAAATGAAATTCATTATTTGATTGCAAGAGATTGAACGGACAACATAAAAAATCTAAAATTGAATCTTAGCCTATGAAAAGTCGAACAAAAACTTCGGAAATCACTCAATAATATTTTACAGAATTATTCACATTAAAAGTGAAATTATTATTATTATTTTGACTCAAGATTATAAAACTGAATTTGAAATAACAATTATAATCTTATTTGAAATATAGGTTGGAATATCTTAAGGTTTGAATAGAAATTTATTTCAATCAAACCAACAAACTTCGAACCCTATGCACAGAACAGAATTTCGCATTTTCTTGATTGACGTTAACTCTTGAAAGAATATCACGAAAATCTAAAGATTATTCGCTATAATCAATACAGAATTAGCGGAAAAATAAACAAAATAATGATGTTTACAAACATTAATTTTATAAATGCTCTTGCCTTAGATTTTACAGTTTAAAGAATATGCAATATATACACGAATATTCAATTCAATAAAATATATTGAGATATAAAACTTTCACATAAATTTTGACTTAATATTTTAAACTTATTTTTATGTATTGCGTAAATACAGTGCTGCATATTTTTATTTCAGTATTAGTTCAGATAAGTTTAGTCGTCGAACAAACAAATAAAGACAATTTCAAAGTAGTAAGAGCTCAATCCTTGTTTTTATAAATAATCGTTACTTTTGTATTGAATATAATATAAATGTCAAACAGTTTTCTTCGGTATTTGTGCTAAAAAATTACAAATATGTATACTTTGATAACAAGTAGAGTGACTGGAGGTCTGTTGCATGAATGGTTAATGACTAAATTTTATACATAAAACTCTTAAATGCGATTTGAATTCAATAAATTGTTCGATATAAATATCCAGAAAAAGTAAACACAATTTAAAGTCAATGATTTAATGGCAATTGAAGTTCTCAAAAGTCAGTTCAGAGACTAAAAAAGAAAACATGGAATCTTTTATAAATAAAAAAAATAAATATTGTTCATTTATACTTCAATATTTATTGATTCTTCAAAATTTCTCTTCATTTCTTCATTTACAAAGATTGCAAATTTGAATTTTATTGTTATATTTGAATTTAAAATTCAAAAACGCGAATTTCGAAAGAATGTATTTCACTTCAAGAATATACAATATATAAAAATAAGTCCAAAAAAATTAGTTTGCACTATATATGATGAAACATAGTATTATTTGGCAATAAATTGTGTTTACTTGAAAGAAACGTTCAATTTTAAATTCAATGCTAGTTATCGCACAAGTATAAAAAACTGAATTCTAAATAAAATAAACGAAACTCCTCTAAAATATGTGAAAAGAGTTTATCTAATTTAGTTTTTTAGATCACTCCAATAATCTTTATTTTTCTAAAATATAACACAAAACTCTCGCATTATTAACCGAAATAAGATTTCAAATTAATTTTGCGCATTTGGTTTATCTGATCTATAGTTATAACATTTAGTTTAATAATTGAAATTCATTAGTTATATATAAATTAGGATTTTCCACAAAATGCTAATATTAATCCTTTTACGTATCTAAAAAAAGATTATTTGAAGAATTTGCACATATAAATCAAGTGATCAGCTCATTATAAAGAAACTAAAATATAAATATGACATTTCAAACATTTTTATTGATGAACAATGCTTTGAGCTTAAATTCAATGCCAATCTCATTATTTATTTAAAAAAATATTTAACTTAAGCTATTATCGATTACACCCATTAGCTATTTCTCGTTAGTCTTGACTAAAATCTTAACAAACTTTAATAGATCGTATACTAAGATGTTTTGTATATTATACGACTTTTTACCACAATTTTTATAATCTAAAATTTGAGAACTTGATGCAGTTTTTGATCATTAATTTTTAATGAATCTTTTGATTGTTAAACTTTAAATTTGGATTTAGAATTTTTTTTAAGAACAAAGTTTATTTTTTACATATATTTTAATATAACTGAAAGACACGTAAGATTTTTTTGATTTTAGCTTAGATCTTATGACTCGTAAATAATTTTAAATTTTAAATTGAAAAAAATGAAGTTTGAGATCAAAATAATGATAACAATAATAATACTTTCAAGAAATATCTTATGAAGTTTAGTAAATCTAGATTGTAGGAAATGAATATTGAATGGAAGTCTGGTTGAAATTATAACTTTTAGCAAAAGTTGGTAATGATCTCATTTTATTTTCTCATTGGAATGCATTAAATTGTAAACATCGTTTAAATTAAGTTTTGTTTACGTGACTGAAAAAGTCGAGCAATTATTCGTTTCTTACATTTTCAACTTCACATTTAAGGTAATAACTAATATATATAAGAGTTAAAAGTAGGAAACATGTTGTATATCAATAAAGACTTAAAAAAATTTCATTGAGGGCTACATTCTCTCTAATCATTGGGTTGATATGAATTTTTTATGAGTATAATAATTAAATTTTTATCTGTGAAAAGCCTAAAGAATGTGATTCTCAAAATGAGGATCATTTAAGAGGTTTAGTTTTACTTTTAGTAAATTTTTCATTAAAATCAAACTAAAACATAGATCTCAAGAACATTACTTCATTTTAGATTCTATTATATTTATGAAACTTTGATCAAAGTATGGAATAGTCTTGATTTCAAAAAGCCTGAAATTTAATAAAAACTGAATTCAAAAAACGACTTGTAATCAACAATGATTTTACTGTATTTTATTCGTATTAAAATCAAATTTCTATTTAGTTATTGAAATGTCAATTCCGATACTATGGATTCCACAGGAATCCCACTTTAGCAGAATTGAAATTCAAACATTTTATGATAATTTTTATTAACGAGAGAACCAAATCATTAATGAAGAGCTGACGTTTTTGTTAATGTTCTCGAAATAACAATCATTGTTTATCATTAATGGACTCATACAGTATATAATTCTTAGACTTAATATTTAGAACTACTTTAATTGTATTTGTTATCCAATGTCTACTAATCAATGATATCCAGACTTTTTGTTGACAGAGTTTTTATTTGCTCTTCTCTTTTGTTTTAGATTGTCATTTTTTTCAAGGATAGTCTACACTTTATGACTGTTGAGTGAGACCAATAAAATGAATTGCAAACAACTTAAACATTAATTTCAAATCTATTCAGAAGAATATATATTTTTTTCAAAAATATTTTGTCGTTAAACTAAATTCAATTTCTACCTATTATTCAAATCCGGATTCATAAAAAATACTACATTGTATTTAATGTAATTATAACAAAAGTCAAATAATAAGTAAGAATTTAATTATTTTACAAATTCTAGTCGAACACAATTTTACAAAATATTTTTCAAAATTATCAAAGAAAACATATAAATAAATCTACGGAATATTAAAATTCATTAGTTAAAGATAGCATTTGAACTTTTTATCGGTAAAATTTATTGGATCATATGAAGAACTCTCTAGACTGACATATCTCAAGAACTTAACCGACTAGTAATATCTTAAATCTGCAGATCATTTATGTTCTCTTTGCTCCGAAGAATTATTGATCAGTCATGACAAATTTGCTAAAAGGTGAACTTCATTTTATTTCATGTCAAATACTGTTCTTTGATTTTTTTTGCTCACAAAATAATAAACTTGAGATTTGAGTAAAAAATTATAAAGTGCGTTTTTTGTCAAATAATTCATTTAATCCATTCGTTAATTTAATTTTAATTTAATATTTATTTATTTTGATTAAATAGAGACAAAATTATTCACTTTAAATTGATCTAATTATTGAACTCAAATTTATGAATAGCATCAGTTAATTGTAAATTTAAATAAGATGAGCAATATTTTTAGATCTTCTAAATTTTTGATAATCATTTTATGTCTGAATGTCAGCAATGTTTTCATAGAAAGAATTTAAAATAAAATTTTAAAATTTATGAATAAACGGATTAAAGCAATTTGAACTTAAGTATTATGTTTATGACAACTTATTATGATTTCATAATTATCATTATCATTATCATTATGATACATTAAAATTATTTTTCGTGTAAATTCCTATTCTAATCCTATTTTGAAATTTGAAAACATCAATGATAAAGATGTACTTTTTATAGAATTAAATAAAAGGGTTGTCTATTTATATTCTCTTATTTTGTTGAACAATTAAAACAGAATATCAAGAAAAACGAAATTAAAATAGAAAATGTTCGTGACGAACAGTAAACCTTCTCTCACTTCAACCAACGCTTGAATTGACATTTTAAGAAGTATTTAACCAATTTTTTTCATTCGTATATAACTAAGATTTTAACGAACACTAAAATTATACTCATATTATTAAAATAAATTAATACTTTTTTAGCCGTAGAACAGGATTATATTGAAGTTTGGATTTTTCTGAGAGTCTTTCAAAAATATAGCTGAAAGTAAGCTCATTGAATAAAATGCAGTCATTATTACGATTGTTAGCGAACAAATTCTGCTGCAATGTTAATCTCTTTTAATGACAACGATAGAATCCCAACGTTTTTGGAATGCCTTAACAAAAATAATTAGCTATCAATCCTTAAAAGTCAATTATTCATTTTGGTTGAGAGCATATTTCCAAATATTAAAATTCTTTTACTTCTTTCATAAGTTCTAACAGTTTTGTTCAATTTTAACACATATTAGACAAGATTGAAGTTTAATCATTGTTTAAAACTTGACTTTCATTAATAGATTATATTGAGAACCAAAATTTCAAATCATTAAAACATTAAACTTACATTTGATTAATTTTAAATAATAATATCATTTTATATTTAGTGGTTTAAGAGATAATAAATTTATATATAAATAATATATTAATAAAGTTGAATACCTTTGTGATGCATTTTGACGAGTCGAGCGCCAGCTTTATTATTATAGATGACAGCCGCCGATGCATTAGTATTGGCGATATTCTTTAACTTAACAGAATCTCTACAATTGCCATATTGTGCTAATGCTATCCACGGTTCAGATGGAAATATATCATTATCTATTGGATCACAAGCGTCATGAGTGGTTCGCTGATTACTCGACACATGCACTAAAATACCACTGACTGATCCAATTCTTCCAATAGAATATTTACCATATTCTTCACATTCTGTGTGCACAACACCCGTTATGGGGTCAGTATATGTCAAGTTTATTATGGCTAAAGTGAAATCATCAGTTTCATAACCATATGTGAAGTCACAATAAACAAAATTAAAACATGAATATATAGTTAACAAATTTATTATTATAGGTAAACAATTCATATTTGCCATTAACTCATTTAAATGATTAGTTGAGCTTTGCTTATAATTATATTATCGTTATATTAAAAGTTGATTTCAAAATCACAGATGAGATGATGAAGATTTTTGTGATGATTATGTGCGGAAGAAGTAGTTAGAGATCACAAAACATTGTAAACTTCAAAATATAACTCGATGCGAGCCTCAAACCGGAATGTTTGGTTTGAGACTCTATTTATTAATGGGCCAAAAAAGTATTATATTTAAAAAATAAGGAAACAGATCATAAATTGAGAAGAATGTCAGCAAAAAATTTCATATCAATAAAATACAGAAATGTAAAATGCAATACATTTATGAAAAAATCGCTCGAGAGTTGAATATATATAACTTTTAATATAATTTATTTATAGTAATGACTAGAGAGAGCTAAAAATCAATGTGTTGTCGTTTTACAAAAAATAGAGAGAAACTCGAATCGACTCTTTTTTACAGAGCAAATAGAGAATAACACATAAAACGAGATATACGAGTATTATATACGATACATGAATTGCTTGAATTCTTCCAAATAATGCTTACGACCTTCCGAAGAGCTCGTCAACGAATCACTTGACAAGAGATAATGTTAATCAAGGTTGGAATGAGAGAATAATAAGAGAAAACATTTTACAATTATACTGGAGGAGGTGCCCATTTTGGTGAACTTCACTGTCTCGCAGAATGCATATAACTCTATGCAGGCATCAAATGCAATATAAATTCAATGGCAATAGCAATAGCTCTACTATTCGTATACACAACTAGTAGAAAGAATACATAAGTTACACATTTGAAGGAGAGAGAGAGAGAGATAGAGAGTGTGTGTGAGAGAATTCAGTGTATATTCTGATGGCAAATGGCACGCGTACAGCACCCTTAACAACATTGCCCACTAGTTTTCATAGCATTGCCAGTAATAAAATTAATGCTTAAGATTCGGCGCGCATGCGATTCCTATATTTGGATTTTTTTGAAGTAAAAAAACCAAAGTTTTTATCTTTATTTGACATTGAAAGCAAAATAAAAACTTTTTTTGGCCGTTACTCTATGCGTCAAAGTAGTGGCTGTGGTTTACAATTTAGCGGTCATTTACAATCAATAGAAAAGAACACAGTTAGAGGTATGCAAACGCTCGTCAGTAATCGAGGCCAACAATGCAATGATGTATTTTTTCTCAGTTTATTTACGTAAATGCGCTCTTGTCGACGTCTTAAGACCTTGGATTGGATGTTGAGCTCATAAGTTTATGAAACTCATATTGAAAGCTTTCAAAACCTGTTGTTTATTGTAATTATCATTATTTATAAAACTTTTCGCATGTTTCTGAACATTGATTCAAAATATAAAAAAATTACAGCAACGATATTTTGATTTGTTTTTTCAATCCAAATTTCTTTTTGTGATTGAATAGAAACAAAGTATTATCTATTTTTGACTCTCTTTCAAGAAAATATTTAAAAATACTCCAATATAAAAGTTAATATTGCAATTTTTGTCAATGTCGTCGCTAACGATCGTACGGAAAATGACTTATAAAACGGATAGTTTTGATTAATTCTCTCACAAAAATTTGAATCAAATTTGAATCATTCAAACTTATTCATTAATATTCAATTTTAGTTGAAAACTTAACTAATAATAGATCTAAAATCGATATTTTAGAAACTTTTCATGAAATCTTTAATTATATTTGGCCCTCAAAACCCTCAATGTTCTTGTGTGATAAGTGTGTGCTGTCAACAATTTTGACAAACTCTAGAGCAAATTCCACAATTGTGAGACCGACACTGATCACCACAAAAATAGCGTTAACTTCAAGTTTTAAAAGCTATTAATCACGTCAAAAAGTTTTGATCAGAAATGATACCAATGCGTCATTCAAACATTTTTTATGTCAGATTTTGTAAACTTGTAAAAAATTATCAAAATTGTAAATTTATTAGTAATTCCCGAATACAAAGAGCTCATTAGGTCTAATAAACTGGTTTATTATCTTGAATTTTCCAACACTACAAAATATTCTCTGATTTTTTTTAAACGACTGAAAGAATTAAGTTATTTTAAGCTTATATTAACACTTACTTGTTAAGTGCACTTACAGTATATTTTGTAGACAAATTATATCATATTAAAACTAAATTACATTTAAAACTATTCAGAAAAAAATTCTACAGAAAAATCAAATATTCATATTTAATTCAAAGAGAATAAATTTTGCAATAAATGAGTTTGACTGCAAACCGATATTTATTTAGAAATAGTCGATTCAATTATTTCAGAACCTAATATCTGGACAATTTAAGTGAAGCCAAATTCTATTAAAATGTGATTATGAGCTCTTTTCACTCTTTTTTCATTACTAGATTCAAAGCTCATTTAATTATCCAATTTTCAATAGCATTGATCCATTCGAATAAATGTTTAATAATTCAATTCTTACTCAAAGATCTGATAGAAATATGAAGTTATTTATTTTCATTCTTTATAATTTTGATCATTATTTCGTGACCTAAATCTCTTAAATATTGGGATAAAAGACCAATTCTGTATTTGCTCTTTTATTTTTCTTTAATGTATTGCGACATTTGTATTGCTTTTCAACAATTTTGAGACACATCTTTCCGATTATGAAATGAAAAGAAAAATTGTAAAAAGAAATCTCAAGTGAGCAAAAAAAGTATTTCAATGTAATATTTTTGTGAAAATTTGATGTTTAAATTGAAGAAAATATATATACAAAGTTATGGCATAAATCAAAATCAAACTAAAATATGAGTTATTCTCAATTCTAAATTATTCTGAACTGGGAATTCCAAAATATATCGTAAGATTCAGTTCAAGAATAAACAAAACACCGATAGATTATATCAAAGTAGTTGTGCACTACCTCTACGCCAAGTGATCATCAAATTGATTTTCTATTTGACTTCAAAATCTAGAGTACAGAAAACTTTCGCTCCAATTATTTTATGACTAACTTATAGTCCTATTAATCTACAGTATTGTTATCGCATAGCTAAATATTTTGGTTAATCAAATATCCAAATCGAGTTAATTAACTTTCTATGAAACAAATGAGAGCATAATCTACGTAGAAGTTCAACGATGACAGGGTTTTTCAGCTTAAAAACCTTCAACTTAATAGACAATTAGAGTTATTAATAGCTTATTTCAGGAAATGTTTATTGACGAGTCATCAACTTTCCTAAATTTCATTTAAATTAAAATATAATTAATTTAGAGACTATCGCAATACATCGTTTTCTAATATTTCTTTACTATTTGTCTCCTTTACGAACTCGAGGTTCTATTCAAATTCATAGTTATTAGGAATGAAAACTGTATCACAACTTATATTCCAGTATAAGAGCTTTTGTCAATATTAGAATCAAATTTTAGAATAATTTGAATTTAGAAAAGCATAAAATATCACTTTATGTTACATGAGTTAACTCATTAAAAGTAATAAATGTATAAAACAAATATTTATTTAAAGAAAAAATAATTACCAAATATTGTATTTTCGCAAAAAATAGAATAATTTCATACTTTTTTTTATTGAACGTAATCTTCAACAAAAAGCTTGGATTGGATTTTATGCTAATATTTCTCGGATTAAATGACTTTAAAAATATTTTTCACAGTTTTATTGAGCCAAATGTTTTACTATTTTATTGATAAAGTTCTTATAGAATCTTAAGAATTTAGCTCAAAACGAGCCGAATGACTAAAAATAACAATTCTTTCAAAAATCATTTACTTTTACGTTGATTTGATTAGTATTTGTAAAACTTATTCAACTTTTACGCTATCAATGAATTCGTTCAACTTTAGAATTGTTTTAGAAATAGAATGAGTGCAAAATCCAAAGTTTCTAATAAAATAGAGCGTATCTTAATTCGAGTCGCTTTAGCGACCGATCAAAAAAGGACAACCGCACGTTTAGACAGCGGAGTACCGAAAAGCGAACTAAAATAGACTCAAGGGGTATGTGGTTAAGGGATCTCAGACTTCCGCTCAATTTTTTGCGAAAGGAAATGAATTTCGGCAAAAATGGATGAACTTTAGGCAAAATAGCACTCATATTATAGAAGATATAGAAGAACAGCACTTTTTTATATTCATATTAACTTTTTTGGGATAATTGAGAGGAAGATCAATGAATAAGGGCATCGAATGATAGGCCAAATAGGAAACTGTGGACGTATAGGGGAGAAGTGGGCAGTTTATGTGAACGTTTGTGTGAATGTCATTTATTAACGACTTTTTCGTACGAAAAGGTCATAACAAAACAGTTTTACTGTTTAGGCTCTTTTACGTGTATAAAAAAATTTTATGTTTTAAAAATTAAAATTAAAATTAATTCAACAATATTTTTAATAATATTATTAATTATTTTTTGATAAATTTTTTAGCTTTTTCTCAAAATTAATTTTAATAATCATTTATTTGATTGGATTGAAAATAAACTAATTTAAAAAATTAATTAATTCATACTTTAGGGCCAAAGCATTTGCAATAATTTGTAAATAAAATTGAATTAAATTTTGTCGAATCATATTTAAAGAATAGTTAAGAAGTGAGACAAATGTTGTTTATTGTTGTCTAACGTTTAAGTTTATATTTATTTAAATAAACACACACAGAAAATTTTGCTCATATCATATCAAAAAATACTCCAGATAGTCTCAAAACGGGGAATTTTCGAATATATTGCGCCGTCTAACGAAAGTTGTCACAGCGTATGTCAGATATAAGTCCGAGTCTTGAATAATATTTTGTGGCGTTTTTAATTAAGTGTCAGAATATTTACTATAAGATATAAGAACCCAGTATTGAATATTATATAATATTCTATGGCGTTTAATATAGAAGTTTATTAAGTATTTAAAAAATTTTTACTTCGATTTAAATTAGATATCAAAACAATTCATTTAATTCTTCTGAGAATACAATAAAAAATTACATTCAATATTATTCAATGCGTTTATGAATACAATTAAAAATCCCTTAAAATATAAAACAATGAATTTGAAAATACAATAAAAGTTGACATTCAATATAATTCAATGCATTCGAAAATACAATTAAATATTATTTCAAATATGACTCAATGTCTTTGAAATGCAAACTATTAAAAATATTGGAAACAAATAAAAAGTTTTTAATACGGAAGTGCGCACTTCTCAATAATTAATTAAAATAACAAATTTTTGATGACCTGATCGACAGACTGAGAAACTTCGCTATAAGTCCAATGAAGGAACAATCTTTCAATGGAAACTAAAATATCTTCAAACGGCTTTTCATATTGTAGAGAAAAAGCATAGTATGACATGAATACGAAGTAAAGACCTTTAGTAACATCTGTAGTCATCATAACTTCTCCATCAATAATAACTTCACCTCTAAATTTATTAATATTTTGTGGCAATTCTTCTATAAGTAAATTTGAATTCAAAGAAAAATAAGTCTTTTTTCTTTCTGTCGTATGATTGGCTTTAGTTTTTAGCATTGATTCGCATTTCAATATTTCTTGCAGTATTATTATTGCTCTAAAGGCTTTGATACTTTCTAAAAAAAAATAAATGGAATCAGTTTTGAATAGTAAGTGCGCACTTACTAACCAGAAGTTCCACAATATTTCTTATATTTGACACCAAAGCTTTTATATGAGTCTGACTCACGAAGTCTTTCATAAACAATGCATCCATTGGTCAAAAACATGGAGAAATAATTGTTTTCCGGATCGAAACTCTGTAAATAATTCGACTTTATTGATGATTGCAATTGTTTTTCAAACTGAAAGGAAATAAATATTAAATTTCATCATTTATAGAGATTTAACACATACCCCTTTGATAGTTCTGAGTTTAGGGTATTTTTTCAATAGTTGAGACAAATTATTTTTTCTGTTTGACTTTAATTTCAATGCTTTTGAAACTTTCGTTGTCTTAATTGCTTCAACATTACTGGTAACACAATCATCGGAAATACTGCCATTCTCTTCACTTCTCATATCATTTTCTTTTGTTATAGTTTCATTTTGTTCAACACTTATGTCTTCTTCTTCAATGTCATTGATTACAGTCTCAGTTATATCAGTAAAGTTGGAGTTTGCTGAATCTGAATTTTTAACAAAACCTCTCACATAATCGGGCAATTTATCGGTTAATTTTCTCGAATTGTGTCTTCTATTTCTGAATTTGACTCTCAGTTTGTCCATTAGGTATTCCTTTAAAGGCGTATAATATATGTATATATATTATAATGTTAAACGAATATAGGAATAAACTCTCAAATAAACTCATTTTCTATGAATTGCGCAATTCATAAAATAATTACATGTCCGCAGTTTTCTTCTCCTATCAAATCAGGATATTTTTCGATGAAAGCTCTACAAACTAATTCGAGTTCAGAAGTTGGAAACCTATAACTAATTTTATTCGAAAAATCAATTAATGAAATAATAATTTCCAATATAATCATACGTGAAATAAGAAAACAGTTGATCAAAAAGAAC
>JAQIWZ010000745.1:0-16110 GCA_034697245.1 Malaconothrus monodactylus | reverse complement strand
CTTAGTTTTTATGAGTACTTTCAATGAAAAAATGACATGTGCTTTCATGATTAGCTTTTATTAAGTCGAAAACAATATCCTTTGAAAATAATTGTGTAAAACATTGAAAATGAAATTAATAGCACTTTTATTATTTGTCAACTTTTGCCTAACATTTTCATATGCAGGTAAATAATTTTGAAGCAAAAAAACTTGTTTCGAAAAATAATTTTAAAAAATTTATAATTTATTTTTGAAACTTATCTTCAAATCAAAAATTTCAATAAAAACTCAATTGTATTTTCAACTAAAGAGTTCAATAAATCAGAACCACTTCTATCATGGGATGATTTCGTGAACGCAATCAAAGCCAACAACTATTCGACTCCACTACAAGATCAGTACAAGTCATTTAACGACCGAATGCCAAACGGAAACATAACCACAAAACTAGAGGCCTGTATGTTCTTATCGCAGATAATCTTAGAATCGGGTGGTCTTAAATACAAGCGAGAGTTGGCGTGTCTTAAGGACGGCTGTCCTGATCGTTACGATCATTCGGTAGGAGTTCCAGGTCAGAATTATTACGGACGTGGATATATTCAACTGACTCATAGCTATAACTATAAGGCGGCATCTCTTGCCTTATACAATGACGATAGACTTGTTAAGAATCCTGATCTAGTGGCCGAAGATGAGGACGCGGCCTGGGGTACAGCCTTCTGGTATTGGGCCGAAAAAGTTCACACAATGTCTGGCGTGGAAGAAGGACATTTTGGGTTAACCACTTTGGCTATTAATGGAGGCCTTTGTAAATATAGTAAATATTTAGCTGCGGCTAAACATAGATTCGAGATTTATAAAAAAGTTTTAATCGCTGTTAAACTCGATGTTGTACCCAATGAAACGGGTTGTTATAATTGACCTATAGTTTGATTGAGGAATAAATTCATTGCAAATTATTGCAGAATCAAAATTGTTTAATTATTTATATATCAAGCATTGACTGCAAGAAGTGCCTCTCGTCAAACTTTGAATATTAAAACGACTTAACTGCTTATCTAAATAATATTCAGTTAAGTCGTTTTAATTTTCAAAGTTTGACGAGAGGCACTTCTTGCAGTCAATGCTTGTTATATTGAGCTCATTATAAGTTAGAATATATTAATTCTAAAACTAAAATTCTTGTCTTATTTAAAGATTTTGCCAATAATTACTTTAATTAATAGTGAATTTGATGCAATTAAACTATATATTATTTTTAATTTTAAACAATTTCGAGAACGTGCTCACTTCGAAAAACTTTGCTTAAAGTTAGAAAGAATTATTTGATAATAGTTAGCATTGAAATATTCAATACGAATAAAATTCATGTTATTATAAGATCGAAACCAACATTGAATTAAAGGCACAAATTATATAATATTTCCAACAATAATATTGAGATAAATAGTTAATAGCATTCACTTTTCTCTCAAGACTTACCGGTATCACTAATAAATTATTAAAAAATAATTGTTTCTCATTTCAATAAATTCATTTTAAATTAATTCAAAATCAATAAAATTAACTAATAATCAAATAAAAGTGACAAAATTTTATAGTTAAAGGATAACAGAATATATTTTGAAACATAAAACATAGTTTAGAATAAATAATATAAATGATAATTGAGATGAACAAAAACGAAGTCATCAATTTCTGATTCACATAAAATCACAGTTAATTCAATACTAATAAAAAAATTAATTTAATTTTTAATTAATTCTGATTTGAAACAAAAATTTATTAAAATTGATATATATTTGTATCAATTGAAATGAATTTAAGTTAAATTGAGCTCTAAATGAATGTAAAATTCAATTTCACGAAAGTTTGGAACTTTTACGTTTTCTAAGACCAAAAAATGATCGTTTCTTTCCTGTAATTGATTTATTATCAGTTGAATTGGAATCAGTAGAAGCAGTTTCTTCATCAAAAGACTTCTGTAATTGCGACATATTTGATAATAAGTTTTCATTTTTATTAATATCACTTGTAGTTCGTTGTTGAGGGCTTGAAACTGATGTGTTCAAAACAGTCGAAGAAGTAGATGAATGTAATTCAGAGCATGACTCTGAATGACAAATATTGTTATCGTTTTGATCTTCTTTATAATTTTTATTACTTGATTCTTGGTCTTGACTATTACTTTTTATCATTTTTGATCTCGATTTTGAATTCGAATTCATGGAATTCACTGAATTTATGTCTGCCTTTTGGCTATCTTTCGATGAACTGAAACAATATTAATGATTATAATTATATTTTGATTAATTGAATGCTATATTTATACCTAATATTTCCTAAATTTAAATTAATTCTATTGGATGATTCGCTAATCAAGTCTTCATCAAATTCATCATCAGTAGTAATTTCGGGAGCAAGAGATGAGGAATATATTGAAGAATTAATAGTACTTGAAGGCGACACTAGTGATGATTGCTATAAAAATACAAATTAAAACTTATTTATACAAAAAAATATACACAAAATTTTTTGTCTAACCTTTTGAGATGTAAGAGTCGATGCATTATTCAAATTGAGAGACATCGAAGATTTATCTTGAGATGAACGCAGAGGAACGCCTGCTATTGAGAAATTGGCGACTGAGCCTAAAATTGATTTCAAGAAAACAATTAATAATTAAATAAAATTGAATTAAGAAAATGGAAATCAATGGAAAGTGAAATCATGTTGTAATTGAACAAAATGATTACCTCTGCCATGATTGGCTAATTCGGAAGAATCGTTCATTGAACTAGAAGGATTGGAAGGAAGCGCTGAAAAATGACCAGATTTTATAGAAAGACAACTTTCACGACGTAAATAATTATTTTTATTAACCAGAGAAGGACTACACATAACATTATTGCTTAAATTTTCTAATAATTTAGAAGTCATAGAAGGAAGGGTGGGATGAATCATAACGGCCAATGATTTTTGGACTAATTGCTCAACTAATTGGTAGAACAACATTTCCATAAGAGCAGCAAATAAGGAAAACAAAGAAAGATAGAAAGAATGATAGACTGAGATCGATAGGAGTCGCAAACAATAAGTATTGATATATTAATTCGATTTATGTTTACCCGTTGAAAAAGGCATTCCGTCGTCATCAACAATAGTGCCTTCACTACCAGCTCGTGATAGTCCTAAACCTGGCACTGATCCAGAATTGCCATTGACTGGCGATCCATATAATACTGATTCGAGATATGATAAGCCCGGGTTATGTACTATTGGGAAACCGCAATACGATTCAATTTGTCTCCATCTCTGTAGTCTTTCCTTTAAGTCTTTAGTTACTTCGGAAAGTGATGCTTTCGCCTGTAATATTCTATTGTCAACGTCGTCAATAGAGTTTCCGTGCGCTACACGAAAAGCTCCTAAAAGTGTTGATCGCTTTTTCCTCAGTTTATCGCACTTTTCATAAGAAATTTAATCATTAAATAAGAGATCAAAAAATGTGAAAATTAATTGAAAAGTACCCCTTCTTTAGCGGCCAGTAATTGCAATTCTGCCGCTCCTTTTTTTGCGTTATAACTCTTGATTTCGAGTTCATGTGTCAGTTGAAGCCATTGCTGCAACTGTTGCGGTGGAATCCAAGTCCGAGACGCCAATGCATTCTCAGCTCTTCTCAATTCTTCTCGAGTTTGACTCAACTCTTCTTCGAGTTCGCAAAGACGTGAGACATCAGTCAGTCCCGTATAAGAGGCCGACCTTTCAATTTGAGATTCATTTTCTTTCAATCTTTTCTCTAAATTAACTTTTTCTTTAACAACATTTTGTTGTTCTTGTCTAGTTTTGTCGAGTTCTTGCTGTAAACCCATTAGTTGTTCTTCAGCTCTTTGCAATGAGTCCATATCTCTCATCATTTTCTTGAGATGTGATTGAGAATATTTATGTTGAACGTATGCAAACCAACAACCGCCTATTGCTATCACCAACGAAAATACTAACAAAACATCTTTTACATAGTTATGATGTTTTGGAGCTCCAAATAACACAACATCCATCGCTTTTAGAGCAATTTTTTGTTTATGAATAGGATTATTAATACCAAGAATACTAAAAAATTGTGTGTTTGCGGCGAGTCTTTTGGCAATAATTTTTTTTTAAAACAAAATTTTATGAATGAAAGATTGCTTTAAATTATTTATTTTATTTTATTTATTTATTTTTATTTTTTTGTAAACTTGATTTAGACAAATACCTGGGAAGAGCCATACCATCGACTGCATTTGTTTGGAACTGTTCCACATATTGAGGCAACTCAACAGAATTGCAGAGCCACTCAACTGTCTCTTCTATCGTCCAATTTCTAACTTCTGAAGACTTCCATGATTTCCAAAGTTCATCGACAGTAATGTGTTTATCATTTCCATGAAATGCTTTTTGTCGTTCATAACCATTTTCGTATTGCAATTCTCCGCGAAGAAACTTTTAAATAAATATTTAATATTCAAAAAAAGAAATATTTTGTTATGATTTTAAATATGAAAATCTAAGAAAAAAAGGTTCAACTGATGAGAAAAAGATCAAAAACTTATTTGAACTCAAAGAAAATGAACATAATATAAAATGAAAATCAGAAGATTTAAAGAATTTAACCATATTTATAGTAGATAACAATCTGTTTACAATCTTAAGAATTAAAACTTAAGAATTAATAAGAAATAGTGGTTAAAAAGGTTGAGTATAGGGATTGTGAATATATAGTACTGTAAAGAAAACTAGAAAGATTTCAAGGATAAACTAACACAAACGAACACAAACCTCATCACTTTCAGCGATGTCTACATCGCCATTGGCGTCATCGTCTAACTGACTGTGAAGCCATCGAATTGCTTCGAAACCCAGTTTATCAGAACAAAAATCTAATTGTTCGCAACTCCATTCTGTAATTGCATCAACAAATTGTCAAACATTTAAATATAACCTAATTTATTTATTTTGTAACTTAAATCATAATATTTTGTAGATTGCTATGTCATGCAATAGATATAAAAAAACTCGAGAATAACTCGAGTCATGTAAATACTCGAGACTAACTTTTTTTGACAAACAAAACTATAAGAGAATCTGAATATATTTTAAGACATGATTTTGCATTAATTACTAAATAAAAAATATTTGGTCTCAAATGAAAACGAAAATTTTTGAACTGAAACTGTGAAAGACCATGAGTTGAATGAAAAATAATATATAAAGTTATTCAATAACCAGAATGGATATCGATTTTGGCAAATAAGTAGAGAAAAAAAGAAAAAAATCTCTGCAATAATTGACAACAACTAAAATACTATTTATAAATACGAGTTTTTAAACATCTAATTACATTAAATAACGATGATATATAGTAAAGAAAAACAATTTGTTAGACAAATAACGACAGCTGAAGATGTGTTCAAATTAGATAATTCTGTTAAATAAATGACACATCAATATAATGACAGAGCACAAACTAAATGATTTATAAATACAGTAACTCTATATCGTTACCATAAATTTAGTGATAACATAGAAATTGGAAATAACTTTACACTAAGTCGAGTTTTGAATAAATAATAAATTCTTGAAAAATTCTTTTTTAAAAGCAATTGCGGGTCAATAAACTTAAGACTGATTACAATTTCGACCAACAATTTAATTAAAACGGAATTCCAATTAAAGTGATGTTAGAATGAATGACTTAAAACTTTTGAAAGAAAGCACTTAAATACTGAATATTTATTTTTAACACTCAACTCATGGCACTCTAATCGAATTGTTGATAGTTTAGACAAAAATTTAAATTACAGTTAACTGTATGCAAAGTTTACAGATCATTATTTGAAAAAAAATCAAATGTGAACAATTGAGTACTTTCTCAGAATTAACAACAAGTTTTGAAATATTTGAAGGATTTTTTATTTAGTTTTAATTTCTTCTTGGGAAGTAATGTTGAATTTTATGACAAACTCGACATTCTTGAAACCTATTCTAAGAACATATTTTTAACTAAATTTATAAATAGAAAATATAACTAATGTGTCAAATTTATAAGACCTTTCATTCTTTTAAATTAAATCCTAAAAGAGTTAAAACATTAATTTAGTTGAAGACATTGCGGAAGAAAAGATAAAAAGTGTCGCAAGTTAAGCATTAAATTGATTTAAAAGTTAGTGATAATATTTGAATTAATTTAATGAAAATATTATCCTAAAAAAGTGTAATGTATAAACCAAATGTGAAATTTAGAAAAACACATACAAAATACTGAAATAGTTAATACTGAAGGACAAACATGATATGTATAAAAAAGTTGATTAATGAAATATAAATTACAGATGCATTCAAATACTGTACAAGTATTAATATTTACGATATCATAACAATTCATTGAACAGTTCAATGTTGAACAGTTTTTTATATAATAAAACACAAGTTGCCGTCAATAAACTCAAGTCTCACAAATAAAAGGAAAAATAATTGCGAGTTATTTGACTATAAAACTTGTGTTCATTGCGTAATAAACATGCGAATTAAATGCATTATAAAATTATATCTTAAATCCTTTTGAGAGATTTACTGTTAAGAGAAAGAGAGATTAATCTAAAAATGTGAAAACGATATTAAATAAATGTTCAACAAAGAGATAAAGTATCTAAACAACAGTAAATGCCATTTTTGACACAAGGATTTTGATTAATAGTATTTGACAAGATTTAGACCAATCGTATATTATTCTAACTAAACATTCATTACTATATCGAGTGATTCTTTCATTGCATTCAACAATCTCTTAAAAACTTTATGAAAGGATTGCCTCAATTTGACCTTTTCTTATGACCCAAACTAGAGTCAGACTAACACTTGAAATAAAATTCGTTTATATTTGAAAAAGTATTTGAAAGTCAACACATTTATCATTGAATGTATTTATCAATCATTGAATTTGGACTAATTATTGGTATGAAATGAGTCGTTATTAAACAAGTTGTTTTCCGTTTGTAACTAAAACATAATTTCATCAAATCCTTGAGAGTATATATCGTTTGGAATATTATATATTCTATAAAAGTTTGGATCCGATTCTGATCTACTTATGTTCAAAAATATGTCAATTGCTTAACATATTTGTCGATCTCTATCACGAAGTTACGCAATGTTTTCGATAATAATTAAACCAAAGTTTAATTTATGGTTTCGTTCTTTCTATTCAAAATTAATTCAAAGAATATCTACAAAAGAAAGTTGAACTTCAAATTCAAATATTAATTAATTGCAATCAAAATGAAATTTGTGTTAATTATCAAAATCTAAACTTTCATTAAATATGAAAACAGTTAGTAAACAGTTAGTAAACTTCAGCTAATATTCATTCATATTATAAGTAAATATTTCTATACATAAAATACACAATTTTGTAGAAGTAGTCAAATATTGGGAAATCTTCTTAAACCGGATCTTAAATTATAACTTATGACAACTTTTTATACTTATAAAAATATATTTTAATAATCAATTTGATGGGCTTTAGAAATATATATTTTTTTGAATCAAAGAAATGCTCATAAAATCAATAATTAGAGAGTTTTTGCTTTCAATTCATATGATAATGAACTGAAACAATATATCAATAATACTATTAATAAGTTTTTGTTTGTAATCAAAATATTTAAACATAACTAATATTCAAATCAAATTTATTTTCGTTACATTAAACAAAATATTTATATATTTTTTAATGAGTTTTAAATTTTGATTAAATGTTTTATTTTTGAAATTATTTTAAATTTTTAATTAAGACTAAAAATCCTAAACATAAAAACTTTAAGACTTAGTCTTTAGTCTCAACTTAAAGATCAATAAAAAAGAAAGTTTTTGGGAAACAAGTAATAAAAAAACAATATTTGATAAATAATTACCTGATTGTTGACTTTGATCTTTGACCTGATCCTTGAGTGAATAGTCAGAGGATAAGTTTGTAGTAGAGTCTGTTTGTTGTGCTAATGATTGATTAGCACAGATTTGACACAAACAACACAATAATATAAAGCAAAACATTATTTAATAATAGAGTAATAAATATTAAATTTAGTTATTATTCAAATTCAAACTTTTTTCAAACACATGTCAATAATTATCAATTATTTCTTGTAATTATTATCTAAAGTCTGAATATGATAACAATTCAAATTAAAGTCAAGTTCAAAATAACGATAAATGACTTAAATAATTATCAATCGCTTGTCTATAGAGTTAAAAAAATACACAAATTATGTAAAACTTTATGTAATTTTCTCATGAGTTGAAAAATAGATATTTTGTTTTTTATTAAATCATTAAATGGTTGAAAACATTGATTAAAAAGAAAAGAAAAGTTATTTGAATTAATAAATAAATAAATGAATAAATGATAAAATAAGATTAGGTAATAGTTAAGTAGTAAATACTGTAGACTTTCATAACAGCCATATTATCCATATTATGGAAATTGACTGTTTTGTTAAGCGGTTTGAAATACTATTAAATTAAAAATTGCGTTCAATTTCTGTTTGCATTAACTCTAAGTTTTGGTGCTATTCATACATTTCGTTCAATTATATAATAATTTTAAACTCAAGGTCTCTGACATTGAGCACTCTTTTCGTAATTATTTATTACTATATATACCAATGGGTTTCAAACTTGTTAGTGACGTTATTGTTTGAATTGAAACTTATGTTTAAAAAACATTAGGTTCGACGCAAAAGCAATAGAGAAGTGACACGTGTTTTAATGTGTTTTTATGTCTTTTAAAGGCTTTTCATATCTGATTGTCGGCCAAAACAAGTCTTTTTATCATTTAATTATTTGATAAACTCTTTTCTCAATTTTCAAACAATAATTTAGACTTCAAATGAACGGTAAGTGTTGTTCTCAAATCATTTATTTATTGTCTTTATTTCTATCAATATTTAGTGTCAAAACTTTTGACATTTCTATCAAAAATTGTTGTATTCATCAATAAGTCATTTAATTATGAGTTAGTAATTGGATAAAAATGTTTTTATAAAATTTAATTCAATTTTTAAAACTCAACTAAAATTTTATTAATTTTTGAATCAATCGATTGTAATATTTGTTTATTTTTTTTAATTAATGCCGGATTTGATTGTGTGAGACGTCAATTGAATTTACGTTAATTATTGACATTCAACACATCCATTATTTAGTTTCAATATTTTTAATAATAATTTAATATAAAATTAAGTTATAATAAGAATTGAAATTTTTTTTACAAATAATGAATTATTTTTTTCTATTTTAGACTTAAATAATTTAAGTTTAATTAGTGTTCATTTGATTAATAATTTTTTAGGCGACGCAAAAAAAAATCATGAAAAATATAATTAAAGGCTATGCCTATAATTCGGTTCACGGGTCAGACCGAATAGGTTTCAAAGACTACTGGACCAGAAAATTAAAATTTTGTCTTTTATTTATGAATCAAATTTTCAAATCAAAAAAATCTAATGAAAACAAAAAAAGTTTTACTCTTATTTGAGAGCAATAATAATTTTTTAAACCTTTTTTTTGAAGTCTTATAATAAATTTGAATTATCGTTATATATAGATAGCCGTCACGATAAGGCATGGAATGATCCGCCGCTCTTCTCATTGGATCAAATGTCAAAAAATAGTAATTCTGTTCCATTTAATAAGAGATATCGATATCCACAACAAACAACTATTCCATCAACAAATCAACAGTTATTTACTACTAATATAGAGCCCAATAAGCCTTTAGTACCACAAATGATGCAAACAAATCAATTAATTGCTAATTATAATGAAGTAAATCAAGACGTGTTTGATTTAAATAATTTGATCACAACTGTGAACGCAATGATCGCAACTATTAATAATTTGCCTCAAGATTTAGTACTCAAATGGCATAACATTCAAAATAGTCTCTATAGCATTCAATTTGAAAATCAAACTCAAATTAATTTATTGTCATTAACAAGAGGTATAATTTAATTACATTTTGTTCGTTCCCATAATTTGTTTTTTCTTAATTTCATATTTGTTTTTATTGTCTGAAATCTAACAAAATATGTTTAATCTTTGAATTTGTTTCTCTTATATAGCGATTCAATGCAATGACTTGAATAGTGGTCGTTTATATAGCGGTAATCTGACTTATGACAACAATGAAACAGTCCGAACAACTGCTCTTATTATAAGTGAAATACTTCGATATATTTTATAGTCTTTAATGTTACTCAAAATGTTATTTTAAATAATGTTTTATTTCAAGTTTAAATTTTAAAAATAATCATTCAGTTTAAAAATATTTAGATTTAAAACTATTTTATGTTACTGAGATTGTCAGCCAAATAAATGTTTCCAAATTTATAATTTTATTATCTTTTTTATTAGTCTTAAAAATTTTAAGTTTAATTCACTTTAACTCAAAGCTTGAACTAAACTCTTTAAAAGTTATTTAAGTGTCACTTTGTTTTATGTTTCCTATAAATATAATTTATAGATTAAGTTAGACAATTAAATAATAATTATTATATTTGAAAAACTTGCCAAAGAAATGGAAGTTTATGATTATCGTCATTAATGATTGTAATCATTTCTAGAAATGGTGGAACCTTTGCTGAAAGTTGTGATTCAGAGAGTGAAGTTTCAGTCTCTAATACTATAACTCCTTTTAATCTATAAGTGGTTTAAAGCGATATAATAATGAAGTAAAACATTAAGACATAGTAAATGTCTTTAGTAAAAGTCTAAAAACGTACTCTTCATCATAGATATATAAACGAAAATATATGTCTGCCCATATAAAGCATCTTTCAATACACGAAACACGAATACTTCTATCCATTTGTTTTAATAAACCCTATAAACAGTTTTTACAATTAAAATTATCTTTTTATTTTAATAAAAATACCTCATATTCTTCTCTATTTAATATTTTGTCCTTAACTTTTTGTTTACTATTATTTCTTACGCAACAAGAAATCTGATAAAACCAATTATCTGCAAATTTCAAAATGAATTAATGATGAAATGAAGATTCAATTCTTTAGTGAATTTTTCAGAATCTAACAAATCGCTCATTTTTACCATTTTGTCCGCGTTTTCTCAAAGTTTGCATCTTTTGCGAATCAAAATCTTCGTAAACTTTGAAGTCTTGAAAAGGAGGAAATTCCTTACAAGTGTAAAAATAAAATTTAATCAATTTTACAAACATATAAATTACAAACTCTTATCTATTTTTGAAGACACAATCCATTCAATACAGTGTTTCGAAACTTACCTCATCTTTTGGTATTGATTTAATCAAAAATTTAACTCTTCTTGTATTGAAATTTTTCTCGCTTTCAATGTCGAGGTTTTTGCAAACGAGCTATAATTTCACTTAATTTTATTATAAAATTTAATGCATAAGATCGAAAGAATTAAAAATTGATTTATACATCAATTAATCGATCAATTTTTTCTTCAAATCCAGTTGAGTTATCAATAATACTCATGTTTGGATGGCCTACCCATGCCTTTGATGTAAGTTTATCCAGTTCTACAGCTAATTCTATTAAATAAGAAATTTTCGAAATCATATCTGAATTGAAAAAAACTTTCAAATCTTATTCAAACCGATTCCTTCAGTTCTAATTTCGCTGCATTGATAGTATTGATGCGCTCCATTCGCAGACGAAACTAAATGAATGACTTGATCATAACGATTATCACGAAAGTCTATATTATTCCAGTTGCATTTCATAAGTATTCTTTGCCACATTCCTTCGTCTTGATCTTATTTCAAAACAATTATTAAAGAATGAAATTAACTATAATTTAAAAGCATTACATGCTTTGCAGTCCATAAATCCTCGATCGCAAACTACAAGACAGGGTTTATTCCAGAGTTTAGCCATATTAAGACACGCGGCTTCCAGTGTCAAAATTGATTTGATAATATCTTCTTCGATTTGTTCGACTATTTCAAACTAAATCTTAGGATTTTAATTATATTTAAGTATTATTTAATACCCTGTTCTTCATTTAAGTCATAAAAACTTATTCCACATCTGATACAAACGAAAATGTATAGCAATCAAAGTAAAGTCTAAGACATTTTCAATAAGAAAGTAAAAATTGATTAACAGAATGATTACCCAATTAATATTCCAGCACTTTCTGGCACTCGAAATACCTATTGATAAAACTATTCATTCAATAATACTCTTTGCAAACTTTTATTTTATAATTTACTTTCCAACCAATATTTTCAAAGAATTGTGACAGTCGAGTCAATGCTGTGGTTTTACCACTACACGGACCTATACATAATTACTCTTTATTTTAAACTTAATGAAAATATAATCTATTGATAGGTTTCAATATATTCACCTCCTGTTAAAACTAAACGATGAACTTTCGCTTCGTTTTCTAAATTCATAGTTAACTTTCAAGTGTTATTCTAAACGAAAACTGAAAATTGTGTGCCTTAGAAATAAACATCAACATAAAAAAGATATGATTAGTGCGAATCATGTTATTGACTGTTCAGCACTTAATTAATAATTAATAGAATTCCAGTATTTGTGCTACAAAATAAACAATATTATCACAAAAGTAATATAATTATAATATTGTTTTGAGCCGAAAGCCAAATCCAAAGATCGTTTATATGTGTGCCAAACAGATAACTACTGAGAAATTATCACTCGTTTACAAAAAAACACTATAGAGTTATGAATTGAAACTTTTTATTTTTGAGAAATTGCATAGATATTACGAAATTGTAATTAAGATAAAACTAAGGAAGTTGAATCAAATCTCAAACATATTAAGCTTTTCAATGTTATATTCAAGTGTTTGGGTTAAGGATTAAAAATATCTGAATATTATATAAATTTGAAAACCAAGATTTGAAGACTCGGATGAAGAGATATGAAGTTTAATCGAAATCAGAGTCATCAGATGTAATCAGTAGAGTGTCGCTGCGATAACTGTCTCGACTTATCTCATTTTGAAATGACACTTTTGATCGATTTATCTGAAAATTGTTTCATTTTGAATGAGTTACAAATATAAAAAGTATTTAATAAATATATTCAAAGACTCACTTCAATCGATTCATTTTTGTTTGAGTAAATGGACGGCAATTCTTCGTCAGACATATCAGATTCTGGTATTTCTATTTCTTTTGACGATTCATTCAAATCATTCTCAAGAGGTTCTGATTCTCTAACTCTTAGAACTTTTCTTTTTCGTTGGATAATAACCGGAGAATCGATGTCTTCATCAGAAGAGTCAAAACGTTGAACTCTTTTAAACTTTTTATTCACATCTTTTGTTCCATTATTTTGCAAACGTTTCAATTGAGCCAAAGGTTTTCTGTTATTTAGTTCAATATTTTGAGGTTTAGTGTCGAGGCATTCGTCTTCATCGGTGTCATCGGATGTGTATTCGCAGTCATAACTTATGTTACTCTTAACTTTGTTTTTCTTCTTCGCATTATTACTAATGCTTTGTTCGACAATAGGTTTAACTCCATTTTCATCATTAGATTCGGTAACTTTAGGATTAATGTAATTATTATTAGCATTAGTTTTAGCGCATGAGATGATTTGATCGAACTTATCATCAGATGCTTTACGAGTACTGTATGTTATCCGAGACTTAGAAACCAATAAATTCTGACTTTGGGTTAAAACTGATTTACTTTTTTCACCATTTAATTGATCGTTACTTTCATTTTGAAGTTGTAAATCATTAATGATTTCAGTGCTTTCATCAGTTTCTAATTTACTCAATCGTTGAATACTCTTCTCACCAATAGAGCACTCATTGCTTACAATTGAAGTGTCATTAAAATTAGTGTTGATTTCAATATCAGTCGTATCTTTGGTTTCATTAATAGTCAAATGATTGGAATCAAAGCTATCCTCACAAGTAGGCCAACAGTCATCTGATACTGAAGTTATTGTTGTCGTTAGTTTTGATGATTTTTGTTTATTTTCGACTACAATATCATTACCTTTAGAGCCATTAATTTGTTGCGGATTGTCTTCACGTTTGTCTTTATGACAAATACTGTTGTTGTCAAAAGTGATCGAATCATCAGTTGTCGAATTATCAAATATGATGCGATCGTCTGAAGACATTATAGTTGATAAGTTATTGTCTTTTTCGAACAATTGGACGCATGTTTTTATCGAATTGATGATGTCTGAGAGCTCTAATTGTTGTCGTAATGATCTTTTTGTTATTTTTTCGTTACAAAGAGGACAACGACAGTAATCACTGACTGAAGACTCTATCGATCGACAAATACATGTATTACAGAAACGATGCAAACATTGAGTCATTAATGGATTTGTCATCAATTCTTGACTGTTATTAAGAAATTTATTTAAATTAATATTTAGAATAAAATCTAAACAAATGTTTATTTTTAAAAAATAAAACTATAATTCGATTTCGAATAGTTTTGATTAAAAAAAACAAAAAAAAATTTTTAAAAAAAACAAAAAAAATTTTTTTTAAATACAAAAAAAATATTAATAAAAATAAATAAATAATAAATAAATAGTAACCAAATAGAGCACTGCAAGTGTTGGACCACTTTAACTAATTGCAAACGTATTTTTTCTTCATATTGTGACAACATTTTAATTAAAAAATGATTAAAATTGAATTATTTTTATATTAACTATAAAATAGAAAAAGCATTGAAAAGAGAAAAGAATTGGCGGTCAATAGATCGTGAAATAAGTATTTTCTATATTAGCGCTCATTTAATGCGCAAACTCATTAAATATATAAATAAACAAAACGTCACTTAACGTCACTTAACATATGATTCGCATTAAAAATATTCTCAACTTTTCTATAAATAAATGTTTAGTATTTTTTAGTTTTATTTTTGTGATGCATTTTTAATCATTTATTTATTAATATTTTATTTAAAATTGCTTTTAATCTAATTTTATTCAAGTATTTATTTTTTATCAATAGTTTTAAAATTTATAAATCAATTGAAAACAATTTAAAGGAAAGGTAAACACATTTAACGATAAATATCGTCTAAAAATAAAAATTCCCTTTAGTTATAAAACAATAATAAATATGAACTAATATTAAAACATAATTTATGGTAAAAAAGGGTTATACGTAAGGAAAGCATTCAATGATTTATTGATAATGTCGTCGTTAACGAAATGAATGATTTAAATGAGAAAAAATAAATGAAGAGAAAAAAATAAGATATAAAAATAATAAAAAATAGGTGAATAATGGCATATAATATGAGTGATGTTGAAGTGCTGTTCAAGAAAGGAAAGCGAACATCGGCTGCATTTATACAATCAGAATGTATTACGAGAAACAGTGACCACAAAATGTTGTCTCAAATTTGTTCTCATCTTTTTGATGTCAATAAAAAAATTTCTGATTGGGATACTATTGATTGGATCAAATGGATTATTTCTGGCGGTAAAACACCCGAAGAGTTCTCACAAGACGGTAATCATTGACTCAATTTTTAATTTTTTTATCGTTTAAATCGCATACGAATTGATTTAAAGACATTTAAAATTTTTAATTAATTATTTGCTATTAATTGCAATTAATTATTAAATCATATATTTTGTGAGTTTAAACAATGACTCAATTATTTGTTTCATATCTTTTGCTTTTATCTAAATTATAAAAAAAAAGTTTTAGATTTCATTAAAGATTATCTAAATTTAGAAAACTATCTATAGTTTGAATTTTTTTTCAAAGTCTTATTTTGAACCAAAACCAAAATCAATGTAAAGCCAAAAGCATATAATTTTTTTGGTGTTTACTCAAAGCCTTGCTTTGATATCCGATTCATTTAAATTGCATTAGAATTTCTATAAGTTTTTTATAAATTTTACGATTGATTTGATTGACTAAAAATAAAAATAAATCTATAGTAAAACGTTATGACAATGCGACAAAATGCGGACTAGTGTGGACAGCAAACTTTGTTGCGTATCGATGTCGAACGTGTGGAATAAGTCCATGTATGTCATTATGCGCTGAATGTTTCAAAAAAGGTAATCACGAAGGACA